>JANHFT010002459.1:78357-88426 GCA_032467955.1 Pseudoxenodon macrops
CCCTCTTTTTGACTCGTGCAGTGTACAGGTCTTCAATGGAAGGCAGGTTGGCAGCAATTATTTTTTCTGCAGTTCTGTTTATTCTCTGAAGTTTGAATCTGTCTTGTTGGGTTACAGACTAGAATTATAAACTTTACAAGGTGGATTTCCAACTATGTTTGGCTGTTGGTAAACAAACACCAAACCTCTGGTTGGCATTTTGATTTAAGATGGTTAAATGGATTGCATTCAAACACTTGAAGAAAAGAATGCTGTAAGAGTGCTGATTGATACACAGGTTGCATTTCAGAATAGGAACATTTATTGGGAATGTTAGGACAATAGCAAATCAAAGGATAGTGCAAGGTGGAGTGTGAATATAATTTCCAAATTCACAACAGGAGTCAAAAAATTCATTCAGTGAGTGAAAAACATATTACTGACATTAGTTCTAGATATTTAAAGGTTGATTGCATATTCAGCTGAGACAGTGGCAAAACAATTTGACTCTATATTCTGTTGAGGGAGGTGGCAAATCTTCACAAATTGCACAATTGGTTTGCACAGCAAAAGGGATTTTTACATTTTATTTTAGGTTTAGCTTTATATGCTGGAGTTGTCAGAAAAGATGAATAGTGGCTGGGAAAGATAATGGCTTATTTTTTATTGTCCTTTCCAAGCATGATTCTTTGAAACGTTTATATGTATGCTATATTTTCCACGTTTTAATAATTCAGTTGAATAGTAATTCTTATCAGAAGACACTAAAAAGAACAGTAATATATGGCTGAAGATAATACCAATTTGTTTCCAACGGCATGAAAGTTTCATAGGTGTTTTGAATGAAAGCATATTATGGATCATTTTGGCCAAAATTGTGGCAAGAGTCAATATCTCTCCGTTGCCTTTGTAAACCTAACCTCTGTATCAGCTAATAAAATAGTTTTATTGATATCCTTGGGATAGAAAGGCATTTAATTTGATTTTAAAATCATCAGAAGAAAAGCAGGGATATTATGTAGAATGGTCTCATAATATTACACTACTTAGAAATTTCCTTACTGTTATATTTTATATGTCCAAGAGTTGGACACAACTGAATGGATAACATCAACACTTTTATATAAGGAAACAGGTAGTTTTTTATACAGGTTATTTTCCTCTGATCCAGTAAGAAGTAACTCCTATGAAATATGAAAATTCCTCTGACCAAAGCTGTTCTCTCTTTGAATAGCAGTATATATGGTCCACAGGAAACCTTGAATGCTCTTTAAAAGGTGTAAAACAAGCTTCTAAAATATTATTTTTCTTGGTTTTTGAGGAGAGCTTCTTTAAGAATTAAACAAATTGATTTCCTCAAGTCTCCACTTATTTTTAAAAATGTGGCCATTAGCAGGACACTCAAAGAGCAATGGTATGTGTATAGACAGTCTTCTCCTTTGCATTAGTAAATAGTAATAGTATTTATTCAGCCCAGAAAGCATATAGAGATTGATCATCTCATGGGGAATAATAATACAATATAATAAATGTAAAAAGCACACACAGTGGTAATTAGGAATGATTGGCATCTATTTCTTGTGTTTTCAGAACTTTATGCACTTTTTTAGTTGTCTTTAAAATTAACTTTCAGGACAAGACAATTTGGGAACCTGAGGAACCCCAAAGAAGTGTTGAAGAGCATTATCAAAACTCTTTTCTAGGCCTCTCTGAGGTGGATGTGTTTTATCTGTATGACAACTTTGTGCTCAGAGGCAATTCTATTAGATTCATTGAAGTACTTCATTTCTCTTCTGCGCACATGCTCAGACACCTTCCTGAGAGCTTGTCTCGGAAGAGATGTGAAGCAAAACATCACGGCAGCTTCAAATGATGGGATTGTTTTTGCTTGAGGCATCATCAAGCAAAAGCTTTGCTGAACCTGACATTTCTCTCTAACCTCAAGATTTCAGCGAAGCTGCGCCAGAAACTTACATTTGATTAGAAAATGACATATTCTAATTCCTAACAGTCATATTATATTATTGCCTGTTAGAAAGAAATCTTAGCAGGTTTGTTTCTGAGTTGGGAATAAAAAATGCAGGCAGTTTCTTGAATCACAAGTGAAGTTTTTTTCTGAGAGCACAGTACATGAAAATCAGTTTTTGGGGAGTGACTATGGTTTAAATCTCTTTCAAGAGCTCCTTATATAAGAACATCTTGCTTATCTTCCTCAAAAAAGTGTGAAAGCTTGCCTTCTAGGAATTGTAAGAAAATACACTTAGCCAGCATTCTGAGAAATGACACTTTTACAGACAGGCCCTCTACTGAGCTGTGGTTTTGCTTTGTTTACATTTGTTGATTGGAAATGGGGACTGCTTTGGGGAAAGGATTTTTTTCTTCTTATTTCATCAAAGAGATCCTCAGTTATATTTCAGATAGTAAAGAATAATCACTCAATTACATTGGCATTTTCCATTGCATTTTGATCTTTAGCTAGAACCTATTCTAATTTGTGATCTTGAAACTTTTGACTTGATTTCAGTAAGAATGTATGGTGGGAGACCATTGAATTCCTCCCCACGTGCCCAAAGGAAGACCAACAATAAATATTTGACCAATGTATTCTGAAACCAGCATTTCCAAGCTCCCAATATCAATAGGTTGCTGAGGCAGTGAATGTTAATATTCACTTTTCAATTGCATCAGATCATTCAGTTGTTCAGTTATTCAGGTAACTACTAATTGAAAGTGTTATAGGTACAGCACCCCTATCACAGCCATTCATCATTACTCCTCTTCTACACACACCCCATAAATGTCCATCACTCAAACGTTCAGTTCAGATCATCTTGCTGAAAGTTAGTTTTGCTTCTCTTGCTCCTGACATGGCAGAGGAACAAAGAGCGTGAGAGAGAAAGAGAAAAAATATTTAGTATCATTGTGGTACAGTAGTCCACCTGTGCAAAAGGTGCTACTTTTATAATGTTCCACAGTTCCTGCTTGATGTTCCTTTGCACACATGATTGTGAAGGATGCAGTTGCTTAAAGCTGAAGACACTTAGTATGCAGTACTTTCTGGAACAAGCTGGAATGATCAACAATTACAGGCTGTTTATCTGATTACTATGACTTCGATAATTGGTTTTGCCATTTTTGTGGTAAATGGCATCATATGGGGATATAAGATCCAAAGGAAAGAATGCGCGGCGGCATCCAATAGTTGTCTAACTTCCCAAGGTCTATTTATTCAAACAGTATTTTTTCTCTAAGTTCTTGCACAGCTACGTACCCAGTACAACAACTTCAATTCTCCCAGGTGACCACCATCAAATAATCATCTCCTCACAGACAGATGAAATACGTTTTGACCTCTAAAATTGTCAGCCTTTTCCAGCAAAAAGCAACACTTCATATTTTAGTTCCACTGTTTTCATTTTGGCCTTTTATTCTTGTGAAAATTTTCTTTGCAAACCACATTTTTGATATATTTATGGCTGACCCAACAATGATGAAGTGTGCATTGTAACATCAAAACGCAAACCTGTGTCTTGGAAACTTGTAACAAAAGACTTTGTATCTGACACACAAACAAAATCATAATGACACAGATCTCATTATTTACCCTGCTTGTTCATCACTTCAAAGATCAATTTATTAACATTCTCCTCTACTTTTTCCCCCTTTTAACTTAAAACAAATGTGTATAATACCCAATTTCATAGATTACAATAATATTAACTGAAACAAAATTACACTGATTTTTCTTTCTTTTTTTAGTAATCGGAGATAGTCCATTTTACTAGACTCATCACGTTGCACAATGATATGATAATTGTTCGCTAAAATGGACATGCAATTTTTCAGGGGGATGAGATTTTCTAAGATTTTATTTCACATGCTGTTTTAGACAAAAACATTCACACCATGGACTGACTGACATGCTATTGCATTTAATGTGAGCTGTTGTTCCTTTCCAGTATATCTCCAGCTTACTGTTATGCATAGTGTCAACTTACATATTTTTTTTAAAAAACTAATATAAGTTGAAATATGCAAAATGTTTTGAAATCAAAATGTTACAGTCTTGATATGAGTTATTCAGTCAGGCCCCTTCTAAAATATTTTGGCACATTTCTTTATAAAGCTGCCACATACTTTTATTTTAAAGTAAAGATTTACTGTATCTTAACTATAGTTTGCTCTGTGCAAATATAATGCTGAACATGATTTGTTCAGAAATCATAATTTGCAAAGCATGTAAATCAAGTCATTCCTGAAAGCCAAACATCATTATAAAATTATGAAATTCTACAGCTGGAGAGTTTATGATATTTATGACATGCTTAAAGCATTTTAAAAATCAATTACTAGAGGTTATTTAGCTGTTAAAAACCATAGTGATCCCTGATTCTGATCTTCAGGGATCAGAAAATCACTGAGCTACCTTAGGTTAGCCCAAACCAGGGGTCTGCAACCTGTGGCTCCGGAGCCACATGCAGCTCTTTGGGCCCTCTGCTGTGGCTCCTTGTAGGGTGATCTCACCACTGACTGGAACCCGCCCCTCGCCGTTCCCTCCCAGTCGCTCCTCACCTAGCCTGAGAAGGTAAGGGCAATGGTGGGAGATGGAGAAGCGACCAGGGCAGAGACAGAGATACAGAGATGGGGGAGAAGGGAGGGAGGAGGGAGGGAGGAAGGGAGAGATAGAGATGTCAAAAGGATTTTGTGGCTCCCGGTGTTTTTTAACAACCAGTTCTCTACCCTAATGACTGGCTGGGTGGGCATGGCTAGGGGGGTGTCATGCAACTCGTGGAAGTGAGTGACATCGAGTTGGCCACGCCCACCCAGGTTTTGTGGCTCCCGATGTTTTCTTTTCTGCGGGAAATGGGTTCAAATGGCTCTTTGAGTGTTTAAGGTTGCAGACCCCTGTCCTAAACTACCATATCAGCATGTTGTAAGGATGAGCATTAGAGACATGATTTCTGTATTTAAATTCCTTGTTGTACAGCAGCCAAGGTCACTTGTGGTGAGATGGGTAGCTTTATAAATTAGATAAATAAATAAAATATAAATAGTATAACAACTAGGATAATAGATCATGTGCCACATTTTACTAACCAAGGGCAATGTTTTGTTTGCATCATTACAATGTATTTTTCAGTTTATTACTAATTACAGGTTTATGTCTTTTATCGTTATGTTCTCTGGCCCAAAGATTGTAATAATGTTTTGTTTTGATTAATTCCATAATTAATCTTTATATGTTCTCTGAACTTCTATTTTTCAAGACTTTTTTAATATAGCAAAAAAAAAAGAGTTACTTTTATAGTCTCCTGCTACAAAATCAGCATGTAATGTGCTACCAACCCAGAATATTGGTTGATTTGATTGGTGAGAGTTATCCCACTTTCATAGCGGGGATTTTCCTTCCCCCACCATGCTGAAATAAGCTTCATTTTAAATCTGAGAAGTAAAAGAATAGAACAGCAGTAGAAGTGTAATAATTGTTCCCGATCATATAATCTACAATTCATAATTTGTGAAATGCCAGCTTTTCAAACAGGGGCATTTGCTGCTCCCTGTCATTTCCATTCATACCGGAGCAGATGAAAACATTTCAAAAGAGCAGGAACATTTTTGGTCACAAATAATTATGCAGACCTCACATCAGCTTGCCTAAAGCTGACTCAAGCTGTTGAAGGTGCTTTGTAGGGCTGATTCATTTTTCAGGCTGACTGCTTACATGCAGTAACTTACACAGAATATTGTTGCCTTACCCCAGATGAGAAGAATAAGAACATCTGTAATTCTAAACCAGTTTCCCCCAGGTGGATTATAATTTCCATCATCTGGATATGACTAGGAAGGATGAGAATACAGTATGTAATACTGTCATATTTAGAGGATGCTGATTTAAGAGATTGGGGCAGAGAGAACATATGTTGATGCAAACGTTTCCCTGAGCAGTTGGCATCCTTTTTACTGAATCACAAAAGAAGAGTGGGCCAAGAAAGCCTCCAGTCTGCAAATTGGAAAGGGCTAATGCCAACAACCTTTCATTTGGAAATCAAAAATGAAACTTTTGAAAGGAAAGGAAATGACTCTCCTCATCTAGCATTCTTGCAAGCCATATAATTAATGCCTCAATTCTCTCCATAGAGGAAGGAGACAACTCACATCTCTCACTAGGAATGTAAGAAAGAACCATTTATTACATTTATTTACTTATTTATTTCATTAAATTTGTTTGCTGCCCATCCCACCACAAGGTGACAAATCCTGCTGATTTCAGTGTAATTTATCTTCCTAATTTTTGTTTGTTGGCTTGTTTTAGAAATAGACAATTTCATAACTGTTTTACTTGGTGATGCGTATAAACTTTAGACTTATCTTTCTGTCATTGATGAAATAGGTAATGTAATTGCCTTAAAATGTAAGTCAGTCAGTTTTTCTGGCTGATATATACAAAATGATATGAGCTTTACAAATTTAAATGCTAATGTTGTTCACAATTCTCAGCAGAACATCAACTTTTCAGACATCTTCCATTGTCCCTTCCACCACCACCACTCCATCACATTGTTTTGATCTGGGGAAAATAAATCTCAGCTGAATTTCATTTGAAGTTATTACAAAGTTTGGGCAAAGTTTGGTAGGAATAGAATGTCCTCCAACAGAATCCATGGTGGATTTCATTTGTAGTCTTCTCAGAGCACCAGATTGGGCTGATCTACTGCTAAGCAATAGAGTCTAGGTTGTTGTATATTAATCATTTTAAATAGATTTTAACTTCATAGTAATAACTCTGCGATCAACTTTATCTGAGAGACAGTGGTTGGCTTAAGAAATTACCTGGTGAGCATAGGCATCAATCGTAGCCACAATGATATCAAAATGATGAAAGTTGTGTCATGATGCCCCAGAGTTAGCTCTACCCTTTGTACTTGCATCATAGGTCACAGCTAAGGGGCAGAGTTTGTATTGCAATGTACTTGATGCCAAGTGTTTCCTTACTTCTGACCCCATGAACACCCAAACAAATGAGTCGGGTACCTCAAAACAAGTCCAGCACTCTCTCAAAAGCCTAAGCCTTTTAATATAGTAATGAACCACCAAAATAACCTTTGTTTTGGTTTACAAATTAGAAATTGGTGTGTCAGTATTTGAAATCAGTGAAACAGAAATCAGAGTTAGCAATATCACAGAGAGAACATTCACACCTATTTCCAAGCTTTTTTTTCCCAGAGGAAAAATGGGGCAGCCTAAGTTGTAACTTGTGTAAGGCACTCAGCCCCTGTGAAGAGAAGCTACCTTAATAATATTCTTAATCTTTCAGAAAGATGAAAAAGAAGTTACTTAGATTTCAAATACAAACCTCAAGAGAGGGAAAAGGGTTCATTTAAATATGGCTTTGTCCTTGAAATATACAAAGGGATAGAAATATGGCACAGTCCTGAAATTAGAAACACTAAATAAAAACATTTCCAGGTTCATTGAGAGTCCCCAAGTGCATAATTTGTGGAAGATGTGCTAGAAAAACTGAGGTGAGCTTTAAAATCAAGACTCTAAATAAATGAAAAGGAAAACAAGAAAAAAAACCAGGTTTTTCAAAAAATATAATAAAGAGTAATTGCTGGCATATCTCCAGAGAGAACATAAAAAGAATGCTACTAAAATCCAAACTGTAGAATTAAAAATGTCCAATTTTGTATAGACAGCTGATCTTACAGTTACTTATGTGATCTTTCTGTTTGAAAAAAAGGATATGTTTTTCTCTAGCTATCTGCCAACAAGCCTCCATAATATATAGCTTCAGCTAAGGGTGGAAGAAGAGGCTCAGCAGTTAAGGACCCAATTTATTTTGCAGCCTACAAAATGTACAAATATGAAGGAAAGTCTTATTTCCCACAAGTAATTGACTAATTACTAGCACTGATTTCTGGGAATCAATAGCCACATTGAAATCTGTTATCTCAGCAATATGGGATTATCTCAGTTCTTAATTCTTTTTCACTGAAATCAATAGACAAAATCTGTGCAGTAAAATGTTGGGTGTTTCTAGTTTCTTCAGGATTTTCAGTTAATTGTTGTGTTGATATAATTGGGTCAAGACTTTTGAAATTTCTTTTACATATTAATCCAATGTATATGGTCACCCATCTATCCAAGAAATTCTGGGTGGCAAACCAAAACAGAGAATTGCATTAAAACAAAAACCAACTAAAGCTATATTAATAAAAAGACAACTGGAGACATATATTCATGCTAGAGCTCCCAAATTAATATCCTGTCTTCAGTGCCTAAAAAAGAACCAGATCTTCATTGCCTGGTGAAAGGCCAATAGGTCTATGTCAAGACTGACTCACACTTTCACCTACATTTTGCTTTGATTTCATGTTTGATAATAACAGAGGTTGATAGAATGCAAGGATGGGAGAAATTGTATTCAAGCATCTGTTGGCTTCCGTGAGACATTGCTGGCAACTCAAGATCACACCAAGCAGATGTTCTGGCATGGCTCGCTGTTTCCCATAACAAAAAAAACAGAAGAGATTGGTGGACATATTGGGCTGTGGGTAGGGAAAAGGGGAAATTAACTACCGTATGTTTGCTTTTGCATGGGAAACCCAGAAGTTTCACTTCTTCTGTGCCAATGTGGTTTATTCAATAAAATTTATACTCTTTGTAAAATAATGTCCCAGGAGTTTTTTTTTCTGGATTCGGCCAACTGGACAGCTGATATTTCAGCAAGGAAGCTCTTCTACACCGAAGGTGCCATGATAGATAAAGCATGTTAATGGGGATCCACTAGGCAATATTGTTGGTATCTGGATGATGTCCATTTTAGCAGATCTGGCAAGGCGGGCAGAATCTAGTGCAGAGAGGCATTCCCATAAGTAATGTGATCCCATTTCATGTACAAGTATATCTTTAAAAGTGTCAACTAGCACCTTAACTTGAATCAAGAAGCCTCGTTGGAGGCATGACAGTCCCAAGTCTAAAGTTCTGCTATATTCTGGTCCAACTGAAACTTCCAAATGTTCTTCAAGGGCAGCTCCATGTAAAGTGCATTTCAGTAGTCCAATTGGGAAGAGAGTAAGGTGTGAGTAATTGTAAATAATATCTCCTGAACCAGGAATGGGTTCTACTGGTGCACAGTATGTATTTGTGCAAAACCTCCCTGGGTCACAGTTACCATCTGCTCCTCAATGGGTTGCAGCTTTTCTTGGTATAAATTCATTTCAAAGAGCATAAGAATCCTGCTGGAACTTTGAAGTAGAGAAGAAAGGATAGGATACTTATCATCTTCAGTATTTCCTCCTTCTAAGCATTAGTGCTTATAGCATGGGTGAGCATGCCCTTTTCCCCTTCCCCTAAATAAGAAGCAAGATTCCTTATTTAGGAAATGATGACCTGACATGTCATATTGAATATTATTGTGCATGTTAATTAATGGACATACTGTAGGTGTTAGCACAGGGAGGTAAGGAGAAAAGGTAGCACAGGGAAGTAAGGAGACATTTTGTTGTAATATCATGATATCAGTCCCATGATTTATGTACTTGCATCTGATGCAGGGACCCAGGTGGGAAACCTGGGGTTAAAGTATTTATTTATTTAACAAGTGTATTCGACTGTCCATAGTACAAAACCCAAAAGTTTAAGAAACCCTAACAAAAGAATCCACATATCACACAAACATACACACACATACATAGACACACACACCTCCATTATGATCCTGGCTTCAGTCTTTGGGGAAAAAATTAGGTCTTCATGGTCTTCTAGAAGGCCAACAATCGTCAGGAGATTAATGTTGACATTAATGCAACACAAGCTTTTCATCCTTACAGATTGTAGCAAAAACTCTGGGATGGATGCCTGGGATGCAGGGGTGGGTTCTAACTTACCTTGTCGCCGGTTCGCTGCCTCCCGCGCCATGTGGGAATGCCTCATGGGTGTGTGCATGCGGTGTGGGCGCGTGCGCACCGCATGGGCGTGAACATGCATAGTAGAAAAAAAATTACAAAAAATTACCAAAAAAGGCGAAAAACAAGATGGCGATGCATGCGCAATGCTGAAAAGTTGGCTTCTGTGCATGCGCACAAGA
>JANHFT010002459.1:106476-122000 GCA_032467955.1 Pseudoxenodon macrops
AGAATTAAGGAGAAATTTCCTGACAATTAGAACAATTAATCAGTGGAACAATTTGCCTCCAGAAGTTGTGAGTGCTCCAACACTGGAGGTTTTTAAGAAGAGATTGGATAACATTTATCTGAAATGGTATAGAGTTTATTGCCTGAGCAGAGGTTGGACTAGAAGACCTCCAAGGTCCCTTCCAATTCTGTTATTCTGATGCTGTGTTTCACCTGATTGTGGTTACAAAGTATCAAACAGATATGAGAGTTTTAGTAGTATAAGGATTAACACTCTCTTCTGAACTCTGGATAATTATTCAAATTCTATTGATTAGTTGTCAATCTTACCAAGATAAATCTACCAATCTTGTTGTTTTTCTTTTCTGCACTCTAAATGACAATCTTTGCCTTGTTGTGTAACAACAAATCAGAAACAATTCCTAGTGCTCACTTATTATAGTAGTATAATATAAACACATGTACTATTATATTAATTTCAATTAGTTAGAATTAGTTAGAATAGGTTGGGAGAGTATACTTTGTAAGCAAATAATGTCTTAATATTTATATTTTGTATTGATTTCTATTATTTTTCCAGTTTTCTTTTGTAAGTTAATACTTTCTTTTTATTTAACACAATTCCTTATTTTATTTGATGATTCATACTTTGTCATATGTTGCTCTTGATATTGGTATTCCACATAAACTTTAATGGTGATTTTAAATGCTTGTAAATTATATAATATATTTGGCTGTTTTTAGTCATTTACTGGAATACTAGAAAATCCTTTGTTTACTCACTTGATTCTCTTCTCCTTCTGCTGATATATTTCCTCCCAAATATTCGTATATAGTTATAATATATCTATCATCTATCTGTCTTTGCTTTGGTAATCACTCTCTGTGCTTTACCCAAAAGGAATGTTATGCATCATTTTAAAATGTCTATTATCAAGTTTAAAGCAGTTATTTCAATTTGAAAGGGATACTTTTGGTTACTTTGGGTATTATTTTGAGCTTAAAACTTTTCAAAGTATCTGAAAAGGCCCGGCTGGAATACAAAAAAGCTTTTTCCAACTTGAAACAGTTTGAAATAAGGCATTTCAACTAATGAAATTTAAAGCATTTAGCACATCAGTAAAATCTATTTTTCACACTCTGATTCTTATAAACATTTCCTTCTTAACACTCTTTAGGAATGTACAGATGATTATATACTGTCAACATATACGTAAAATGTAATCTTGTGGGAACAAAGTCAAGCACTTGTTACTATAGATACCACACTCTAAAGTCAAGTCATTAAATGTACACCTGTAATGAAATATTATTTCAGATTTACAATATAAAAAAGGCATATTCACTTGACTCTGAGCAGCTACAAACAAGAAACTGAGGAGGAGACCACCATGCTAGGTGCTACAATTATTGATTTTTCTACATTTTTGGCATACATATGGATTATAAATGCCTAGCAAATGATTTAAAAAAAAGAAAATTATTTCACTACTTTAAAAATGAAACAAGATGCAAGGAATACATATTAGAAAGTATCAAACATTTGATTTGCAAAATTTAGGGTAAAGAATTTATTTCAGTGGGAATTAAAATGGGAAATAGAATTGTTTTGCACATAAACTCCCAATTACAACTCAAAGCGCCAAGACTTTTGAGAATAGGAATTTATGCACCAAATGAAGACTTTGTTGGGAATTTATGGATATATTAATGGACCTACTGTAGGAAAATTAATGTTTAATGGGTTATTGGAATGATATAATTTGCCCCAGAAGGACAGAACTTTCGAGAAAGATTTTAATACAACACACAGGAAACTACAAAAAGTTCTTTTTGATATGATGGACAATTTAAAACCAATAGGTATATGGAGGCACAAAATGCTAATGCAAAAGAATATACTTCTTTTTCTAAATAACACAGTTGTTCTCAAGAATCAATTGACATTATGTCAACTATTCTAAGTTGCTATAAAGATAATATCAATGTATGTTTAAGTCTGTTTATATAATATTACTTAAATAAGAAATGGAAATTCTTTCTTGGTCCCAGAGAATGAGTTTCCTTGTGATCTTCTTCCCAACATTCTTTCAAACAAATAAAGGTTCATTGTTTCTCAGCATGACATGGGTTAAGAGATTCAAACAGTTAGATGTGTAAAATGAAAACAATTTTCTGTACTATTCCATTTTGTCTACATGGTTGACCAGATCAAGAAACCAATTGCATAGGAAGACAATAACAATATTTTATTGAGATAGACTATAGGAACAGAATTTTGCAAATTAGTTTGTGCTTTACCTCCCCTCATTCTTATACTCTACTGAGTTAGACAGGGCCAACCTGATCATCTACCTATCTCCTTTTTCATGGCTAAAGGAAGGTGTCTGTCTTCTAATTCCAGGAATGATTTCTAAATATTTCCTGAATATTTCATCCAAGGCATCTCTAGCTCTCTACAAATAGCTACTCAAATGATTTTTAACAGTTGAATGAGCTAGGCAGGGGGTCGGCAACCTGCAACTCCGAAGCCGCATGTGGCTCCCTGTCCCATCATCTCCCTGTCCCATTATTGGTTGGCCCCACCGGGTTGAGGAACGATTGCCAGCCACGGCAGACACTTCCCTTCAGGCAACCCTCCTCCTCCCTTCGCAATCACCTGGCTGGCTGTGGCTGAGCCAGGAGCGTGCGCATGCGTGGGGAGACCCTCCTCAAGTGAGCACCAAATACAGGAAAGGCGCATGCAGGGCAAGTGGCCGCTTGCTTAGGGAGGGTCTCCCCGCATGTGCGCAGGCTCCCGGCTCAGCCACAGCGAAGCAGCCCGGATTTCCAAAATAACAAATAAAAGACGCAGTGAAGTGTTTGGCTCAGCCAAGGCAGAAAGAAGGGGGGAGGGAGAGAGAGACAAAAGAGACACACATGTTGATTCACAGAGAGAGAAAAAAAAGAGAGAGGAGAAGATGGGGAGAGAGAGATACAGATGGAAAGAGAGACTGTGTGTGTGTGTGTATGTGTGCGCGTGTTGCTTTCTCTCGCTCCTTGCCCGTGCCTGTCCTTACTGTCGGAAAGCCCTTGCAGCCTTGTGTGCTCTTTTGGGGGTTTGTCACAAGTTGGTTTTTTCCCCCTCTTCCTTTTGGAAAGCTGGGCTGGCAGAGCAATGAGTGGCTGACCTCCTCCTCCCCCCTCTCCCACCCCCCTGACCAGCTGTGGTGGGGCCGAGAGGGTGTGCATGAGATGAGGGGGAGAGAAGCCTCCGCCGCACATTGATTGCCGCTCATTGCTCCACCAGCCCGGCTTTCCAAAAGGAAGGGAAAAAAACCAACTTGTGATAAACCCCAAAAAGAGCACGTAGGGCTGCAAGAACAGGCACGGGCAGGGAGCAAAAGTGACACACACAGATGTAGAGAGACACAGAAAGAGAAGCGGGGAGAGAGAGACAGAGAGAGAAATTAGAGAGAAATAGAGAGAGAAAAAGATAGATAAGAGAAAGATAAAAGGGACGGAGAGGGAGATAGAGAAAAAGAAAAATGTGAGAGAGAAAGATACAGGGAGAGGGAGATAGAGCGGAGAGGAAGAGAGGGAGTTACCTATTTCCCATACAAAACACGGAGCCACAAAACCTGGGTAGGCACGGCTGGGGGGGAAATCATCTGACTGGGTGGGAGTGAGTGAGATCGAGTTGGCCATGCCCACCCAGGTTTTGTGGCTCCAACTGTTTTGCTTTCTATGGGAAATGGGCCCGAGTGGCTCTTTGAGTGTTGCCGACCCCTGAGCTAGGCAAAGTTAAGGAAGTAGTGGGAGGTCAAAGAAAAAGACAACTATCACATTCAATGGAGGAGACAGTACCTGTTTCAAATTTGCTTCCAAATTCTGTTATTCTGTAACAATTTTCTACAAACTGAATATCTCTATACAGTAAGTATTGGGGGGGAAGGCTTGTTGTTGACAGTGCTGCTACTGAGAGAATGCTACCTTCGGTGAACTCAATCTTAAGACTTCTCAGTTGACTCCCAACATTGGAAGAACTAAATCTTGGAAATCTAGACTATGGATATCTAGACTATGACCTCCTTACTGCCTTTACAGAGAGCTATAAAAAGACAACTGTTAAAAAAGACATTTTTGGATCATGGTGGTGGTAGGTATTGATTACTAAACCTTATATACCTAAAACATGAGCTACAAATTACTTACGGACTCAATTCCATATATGGCTTCCTATCACATCTGACATTGGAGTTCCCTTAAAATAAGGGTTTCAAACTCTTTAATTGTATTTTTCATTATACAGATATCTCAGTTGATCTAAAATTTGATTTTTTTTACTAATATTAGATATAAGCGTTTTGAAAATCCTAAAAAATGTTAAACTGCTAAGAAAGCATCTTTGTATTTGTTTTAATCCAAGCTGCTCTGCAAGGACAAAAGTGACATGTTTTTTTTAATATAATGGAATAGTTCCTACTTAAAAAAAACTTACAGTATTCTACAAACTCTTCCATGTAACATTTGCATTTTGTCATTTCTCTGTAGTTTTTAATCTCTTTTCCTTTCTAAATAAATAAACAAATAGAGGGATGTTCTGAAATTAGAGGTAGAGTTGGGTCATGGATAAAAATCAGAGAAGAGGAACATGTCTTGTTTCAAACTTTCCTCACTTTTGCTCCTATTGGGAGCAGGTCTAAAACTAGGCAACCTTTTTTTACATTTTAAAAAATATTTGCAAATCCCATTTTTCTTCAATGCACATGAAATGCCTCCCAAATTGCTCTCTGCTTTTGGAAACTGATGCTACAAAATCATGGGCTTTAAGGTTTCCACAGGGGCTGGAAGACATCTTCGAAGATCCAATTGCCCCCTTTGACAGTGGATATTTCTCTCTGTCCTAAGAGGTGGAAATCTAATATATTTTGTACTTGCTGAAAGGCCTCTTCAAGGCCAAGAAGATTGCATTACTGAAGAACAAAGGGGTCAGCATTATTTAGCAAGGGCAACAGCAGTGAATTCCTAATAAAGTAAAAGAAGCTAACTCCCAGAATTCTTTCAACTTCTCTCTGTCCTTATGCTTTTCAATTGTTTCCTCCAGTACATTCCTCTGAAGGGGAAACCTTTTACATTTCACATGTCAGCTTCTCAACATGTCAGAAACATTTTTTAAGGCTAATTGGCTCTCACCCCAAAGAGTCTAAAACTATGGCAAAAACATGGATTCAAAGAAACAAAGCAAGCACACAAACAATACTGTAGCAAAATGCAACCACAAATCTCATGTACACTCTGTGTTTAATTGCAAATATCCACTGTTTGGCTACCCACCATGAATGCAATGACATTCTTGTTTCAAAAGTTAAAGCCTTACTGTTGTGTTAGATTCTTAATGCTCACGGAATGTTCACATCCAAAAATGGGAATGGATTGTATTATCTTCTACAGGATGGTGTTGGTTTCTTTGTTTTGATTTCTCAGTTTAATCTAAGCCCTGAAATTTCTGGGTTGTCACCTCTCCATCTAATAATAAGATCCAAGCTTACTTAACTTTTACAGAACAACCAAGGATGACCAGATATTATTTCTGGGCTAGACTAAAACCAGCTGCTGGAGACTGCATTTATGTAATTTCCTAGCAGTATTACCCTGCCTTCTTCTAGGGTGTTTTTAAACTTCCATTTTAAAAAGAAATACAATTCAGCCAATATTCCAGGAAGTTCCCAGGTGGTTCCCCATTCAATTCCTAACAAAGATTGTTGTTGCTTAGCTTCTAAGTTCAGCCAAGGTTGTTATGTGCTATTTGACTTATTGATTTGTAGAAGGTCATGTTGTTTTCCTAGAAACATGAACATTTTATAGAACTTTATGCAACAAGAAAAGGTATGTTATTGAACAAATGAGAAACATAATACATTTAAAATAGACAAATGTAAGGGCCAAATGATATTCTATTAAAGTGCATCCACCAACAAATAGTCATTTAGTTTCTTAGATTAGTATAAAACAAGGCATTATCATTATCACATCCATTTTACTGAATTGATTTTTCAGCTGGAAATGAACTCTGGTAATATTTTACAATTTTATCTTCTTTTACTACTGGTAATAACAAGAAGCAATATTTTTCCCTTTTCCCTAATTCTGACCTTTCAGAGAGAGAATAAAACCACTAATATCTGCCATGAGGATGGATGTCTTTAACAAAGAAATTGAAGCTTCATAGTTCCAGCAAATCACTGTAAAATATTTTAAACTGTATACAGCATACATGAGAAATACAACAATATATAGTTAAGAGTAGAAAATATGGCAAGGTTATTTTTCCCCAGATGATTACTAGATATAGTTTGCTTGCCAATCAAAAAAATATGATTATAGCATCCTTTTGATTGACTATGGTTTTTGCATATTGGCAAAAGTGATTCTGTTCAATGAGACAATGAAGTCAAACATGTCTAGTCAGTTATGTTTTTAATTTACCTTCATTGTTCTTTAAGGTAAAGTTGGGATTCAAAGAAAAATGGTCATCTAGAGCAAAATGGAAGCTTCGCCCTTCTGTAATGTCGTCTCTGTCAGTGGCACTGATCGTCTGAATAACCTGGAAAGAACATAGGATAGAGGGTCTAATTAACTTTGAATTGGATTTGAATTTTAACAGAACTCAGTAAGATCATGTAAGCTCAGTTTGTTGACATAGTATTCATCTGAGCTGGTGCGAAGTATATCATTTTATACTTGGCTGGTGTAATTTATTAGTCTATTAGATTTATTTGGAGAGGACAGTATTTAAGCAATATCATGAAATGAACTAAACACAACCTCAGCACTCAGATTTATTCATTTATTTTCTGAAAAATGAAGAGCCGTGGTTATGCAGTGGTTAGAATGTAGCTAGTATTCTAAGCTAACTCTGCCCCCAGCCAGGAATTCGATCCTGACCAGCTCAAGGTTGACTCAGCCTTCTGAGATCAGTAAAATGAGGATCCAGATTGTTGTGGACAAAATGCTGACACTGTACAGCGAGTGCTATAAAGCACTGTGGACCAGTATATAGGTCTAAGTGTTATTGCTATTTACATAATAGCTGAACAGAAAAATATTTATATATGACTTTATTTAAGCTACTTGTTTATGATTCTATTGTAGGTCAATAGAATCGTAAACCTGGCAGGGATTGTATAATCAGAGTTGGAAGGGAAGTATTTTGATCAGAAAATTATCCAGTCTCTATTTGAAAACCTCCAGTGAAGGGAAACATGCCACTTTGTAAGGCAACTTGATGGCTGCATGATTGATAAGATTTGAAACTGCTCCCAATAGGTTGTATAAATCTTATTAATACTTTTTTGACTTGCTTGAGATTGCAATGTCATTTCAATTTTCTCTTAAAATGTGGACTAACCATCATCACTATTCACTCCTTTTAAATAAAATTGTCCCATGAAATTAAGGTTTGGTTCATGAATAACTGGGACATTTATTCAAAATGCATTTATGTCTTCAAGTTATGTTTGAATCCTGATAAATCCCTCCTTCAAAAAACAATAACTGTAAGAGGAATCTTTGAATCCTAATGGATCACTTAAACATGAGCCAGCAGTATGCAGCATCAACCAAAAAAAGCTAATACAATCCTTGGTTGTATAAACAAAGGCATAGAATCAAAATCACAGGAAGTACTAGTATCACTTTATAAATCCTTAGTAAGACCACATCTGGAATAATGCATCCTGTTTTGGTTACCACATTACAAAAAAGATGTTGAGACTTTGAGAAAAAGTGCAAAGAAGAGCAACTAAAATGATTAAGGCATGGAGAAAAAGACATATGAAGAACAGTTGCAGGAATTGGGTATGCCAAGTCTAGAGAAAAGAAGGACCAAGGGTGACATGATAGAAGTATTCCAGTATTTGAGGGGCTGCCACAAAGAAGAGGTCATCAACAAAGAAACAATGCATGGAAACTAATTGAGGCTAGAAGCAACCTGGAATTAAGAAGTAACTTCCTAACAGTGAGGACAATTAACCAGTTTGCCTTCAGAAGTTATAGATACTTCATCACTGGAGGTTTTTAAGAAAAGATGGAAAGCCATCTGTCTGAAATGGTATAGGGTCACGTGCTTGAAGAAGGAGGATGGACTAGAAGATCTCCAAGGTTCCTTCCAGCTGTATTCTGATTGATTGAATTACAGAAAGTTTTCAGAGTAGAAAATTCTATTTTCCAGCATAATCAGAAAAAAACTACTGTAACAATGTAACCAATGCGATATACTTGAAGATTCACATTCCAGAGAAGAGTCATAAATGAGGTCTTTTCACCCACAATGTCAATCTCTGGATGGTGTTGCTAATTCAGTGCAACAGCAGTCGGCATGATTGCCACCCGCCTACTTATGCATTGCCAGGCAAAATGATTAAATCAGAAAAACAGTAACACTGGGGATTATGTTATTTCCCCAATTATAATTTAAGTCTGAAGTGCAGCATGAGCAAAAATCTGACAGCTACTATATGCAGTTCATTGTATCTCATATAAAGTGAAGACAGATTGTGGGTAAGACATTGTTCGAGCTGAGGAAGAAAACCCTAGGTCTCTGTTTGTGCTTGAATTTGGCAGGGTGGGGGTGGGAAACCTCTGCCTATGTCCCTGCATCAGAAGATTACTTTAATATAAATATATATTCATTTAAGTACATTATCCTTTTCTATGAATGCTGTCAAAACTTTTCAACTGTCATAAGGAGACTCACATTTCCCCCTCCTCCCCCACTTGAGACATTTGCAGAACAGTTATCAGGCGTAAAATTGGAAACTTAGGGAATCAAACAATGAATATGGAGCAAACTTCCTTAGAATTGTATTCTAACAAAATACTTTGTTCAATATTGTAGCATTATTAAGATTTCAGTATGCCAGAATATTAAAATAAATGCATTGAAGAATTAAGTCTTCTGTCTCAGGTTTTGTACAACTGATCAGCTGTTTAAGAAGCAACTTATACTGCTACCCATGACTTTTTCTTCCCATTGATTTTTTGTGTGTGTGTACTTAACCTTAAGTGTATAACTAGCAACTGACCTGGCTGGGCTTTGAATTCTCACAGACAATGACATCATAGTCCCTGGCAAGCTCCGGAGGGTTGTCATTAACATCGAGAATTTTAATTTCAACAGGGACATGGCTCAAGAGTCTAGGGCTGTCTGTAAAAAAAGAAAACCCACACAGTTTAAATACATATACATGTGCAAATAAAGTGAATTAGCAATTTTAGAATCCATGTTGACTGCCAAGGTTTGTCTTTCCCTGGTACTCTCCATGGTCCTGAAAGAAGCTGGGAAAAGTAATTAACAACAACTTGTTAGAAATCTAGGTATTTCCTCTGAAGAAGAAGATTTTGGAAGAATTCAAATTGCCATTGTCACTAAAACTTTTGTAAAACCAACAGATATATGTTCCATCACTACCTTACTAACCATTATTGATTACAGCCGCACCCCATTCCATAAATTTCATTATTTTAGGTGTCTTATGTGCCTGCCTTACAAAAAAATAGGCAAAGAATAAATACATGAAAATCTGAATCATATTTCTGCACATCACATACATAATTTGCTTACTTTTTGAAATATTTGACTAATAGCATTTTAACAGAATTTCATTGAATTTCAAAAAAACAACACAAAGTACAAGAAAAAATAAAAGGAAACAAAGAAAGGAGTAGGTGGAAAAACAAAATTGGTTGGTGCAGACAAAAAGTAAAAAAAGCTATAGAGAAAAAAATAATAGTCAACTTTCTTTGGTTCAGACACAAAGATAAAATACAATGATCTTTTGAACTAGAATAAACCACAGCATACAGTATTCCTATAATAATAAACACTTCTAGACATCAAATCCCAAGGTTAAAATTAAGTTTCTTTCAGTTTCAAGCAAAAAGTCCAAAAGTGGTTTTCAAGTAGAACTGAAACTAGAGAAAGTCTATTCTTTAATCAGAGTAGTCAATTTTGCCATCTTCAACTACATTGCTTTGCTAACTATTCTTCCATTGTAGGTATTTGTGATTGTGGTACCAATAAATCTCAAGAAAAAGCCACTTTAGTCTTGTTGACTTTCATTTGAATTGCTCTCTGCTCCATTATAATTGAATTTGATGAGGTTCTAAATTCCTTTGTAAATCACCTTGTATTACAACCTTATACCTCTTTCTTTAGAAGTAAATACCACTGAATTGAAATAGTTCTGAGGAAGCATGAATAACAATGGATGTATGAATGCAATCTCCTTTGTTCATAAACATCAACATTTAAAAAAATATTATCCAATTTTTAAGATTGGAATACTTGTAGACTTAATTGTCCCTTTCTGAGACACAAAACACAAAAATATTGCATTAAAGACCAGTTTTAGTGTGTTTTTCTCTTCAGCCATATATAGCATATTTGTTAGAATTAATATTTAAAAACATTAAAATAAAGATTACATTTAAATTTAAAATAGCGGGAAGTCCATAATGCTGATATTCTTCAGCATGCTCAAATCAATATGCTGAAATCAATTCTATCCAGATTTTTTTGGCAATCTGGATAGATAAATCTGGATAGGAAAAAAAATCTTAGCAGGATCAAGTTGTATCATCACCTTATGGGATGTTTGAATGCCCTTTGGCTCCTACAGTAAATTATAAATGAAAAATGAATCAAGAGAGAAACAGGAGCAATATGGAAAGAAGTTGCCCTTTAAATAATTCACCAAACAAAAACAAATCTCCAATAAATTAGCCATCAGGATGAACAAAACAGTTTCATTAGCAGCGTCGTTGCATAGGCAATCATCCAGGATTCTCTGCCAAATACAAGGTAGGTTAGGGGATTAACATGTTGTAACAATTACACCTGCAAATGAATGTTACATTAGGCATTGGAGTTACAATCCTGTAATAAAGTTTGAACAATGAAAGATTGAACTTATTTACTTTAATTATAGAGTACCAGATATATCAGCCTGATAATTTACTATGATGGTAATACTAGAGAACTAGAAGCCAAACAAAATTGTCAGTTTGCTCTGGGTTTAAGTTTTTCCCATTTTAAACATTAATAAATATCACAGAAAATGGACAGCCTGATTTTTTAAACCTACTTTTTGATTGAAAACAAAAATATTTCTTCTTCTGAAAATATACTAGTACTCGGGAAACTGATATACTGTAATTCACAACTTTCTACATTCTCTTTTTGATATCTTTTTGGCTGTCATTTTAGATTCAGAACATATAATATATTGTTTGATTTCCCTACTTCAGCACTCTCTGGGACTCTCATCTTAATTTTTGTATATTGTTGGATCCAGAGAGGGTTTTTTTTTGGTGGGGGGATGAGATATCTAAAATTGTGACTAGATGAATTTGAGTTTTATTAAAGCCTTTGCTATTGCTTGTCCAAACACTAATGTGCTACCAGAACAACCTAAAATACTAAATTCACTAGGAAAAGGACCCAGAAAAATATCTCGGGAGAGCCTAAGTCTCCAGCTCAGTTATATAAACAATTGAAAAGTTACTGACATAAATAGTGAGAACTTCCCAGAATTTTGGAATAAGTAGATACTTTTATCAATTCACTGGCCTCCCACTCAATTAATTTATCAAAAACTGTTTTTCATGATCATTGTACAATGCAGTAGATAGTCAAAAATGGTATTTAGGCATTTTACATTGGATAAGTTAAAGATCTGATTTAATGCACACAGTTTG
The DNA here is from genome assembly GCA_032467955.1 of Pseudoxenodon macrops. NCBI lineage: Eukaryota > Metazoa > Chordata > Lepidosauria > Squamata > Pseudoxenodontidae > Pseudoxenodon > Pseudoxenodon macrops. Next base: position 118,215 of record JANHFT010002459.1, read on the forward strand.
GACTTACTCTCTAGATGTCCCACTTTGGTTTAGGAGGATACAGTTTACCTTTACTTGATACAACTATCCCACAAACCCTAACTTTCAATTGCATCACTTGCCTCTCACCCCTGTTTCTTTGGATATGTTCAAGCAAAAGCTAGTCAGTCATCTGTCTAGTATGCTTTTATTTGGGAGAAAAACAAAAATCTATAGGGAACACAGAGAGGTATGTTTTTTTGCCTGGTTGGTGTTTTTTTCCCCATTTCCCCACATGCTTTATTCCTGTGAATGCTCATCTGCCCATAAAAATCCATAAAATAAGAGAAAGGTAGACAACCAGAACAATAGCTGAATTAGAGGAGAGGGTAAAAACAGACCAGCACTTAGCCTTCTGGCTATCTTTTGTAGCAAATCTTGGGGGGGAAATGAAACCTAACGAAATAAAGTCAATCTTTCTCCTCTTCCTTATATGGTCACAAAAATGTTGACTGGGCTATAAAATTATACCCTTACTACTGTGAGCATACACAGAAAACTTTTTATGGTCATTTTTGTTATGTTTTGGCATTTCAGGTTATTAGAGTTTAATAAAGCCTGTAGTAATCTGTCATTTTTCTTCTCCAAGAATTTATTATCCTCCAATATGTTCCTCTAAACTTCATCAGTAGATTTTTTGCTCTCCTGTCTAGCAATGTCTTTGGAAAGAAAACAAAAATCTAAATAAATGATCTGGATAGTCACACAAACAATCCATTTCAAATTGCTTTCTAAAATATACATCTAGTGCCAGAGAATCATTTGTGTAATTTTCTTTCATAGTGAAATTCCAAACTTTGTCTGCTTGAAAACTGACATACAGCAATTGTGTGCATTTTACAAAAAATATTTTCTAGTTATTTAAAGCTATTTTTGTGAGAGACTGTAATATAAGGATATGTAGAAAATAGTTAGAAAGTATTTTATTGCAACTAGAGGAAATTTTTATTCTTGAGGGGAGAATCATTATTTTTATTTCTTTGATAAAAGGTAACTCGTTTTAGGAACAAGGTAGCAATTCCCTTCTCTATACAAAGAGAATCTTTCAACAAAATGATACTGCTGACTTTGATTTATCACCTCTTGAAAAATAAATTGCTCTGTTTCCTTTATCTTTGACAAGTCTCTGAAAGAATCCATACATGGTTTAAGGTAGACTTCCCTATAGGATCTGGTATCCTCTGAGGATGCACTGGATTACAATTCCCATCTTCCAAAACCATACCAGGAAAAGTCTCGCTTAGCCAACATTTTCCCTAACCATGTTTGAGAGATCAGGAGAATGCTTTTTTCTCCTCCACAGCTTTTCCTGATTTCTTTTTATTTATGGCATTGTCCAAATGTGTACAATAACATTCCTCACAAAAGACAATGCTGCACTCAATTTGATTTTGGAAAGGTGCTTTCCAGGGATATGAAGTTAGCCCCTACCTGTAGCTTTTTCACAGAATCATAGGGATGGAAGGGACCTTGCAGGTCTTTTAGTCCAAGCCCCTAACCAAGGCTGGAGATGTTATCCTGTCTCGGACAAATGACTGCCCAATCCATTCTTATCTTTCTCCAGGATCTAATCCTAATTAAACATGGAACCAAGCTTTTGCAACTCATTTCAAACTCTTATTTTAAAAGCTGATTATTTCACAGCCTCTGAAGATATCAGCTACAATTTAACCCATCATCTTCCTGAACTGCATCAAATGCAGAAATATGCCAGCATGACTGCCACTATTTCATCCTAGCTGATACATATCATAAGCATCTAAAGGTGGAAGACACTTAAAAATACCTTCCTATATAATAATAAAAAAAGGGGGGGGGGAATTCCTTCAAATTGAGTTTGATTCCTGATATCTTCATGGACATACCTCAATCAGGATTTTTTTGCCATGATACAAATGATTTTTAATCAACCATTTCCTAGTTTAGGTTACAGCCCTAAAAAAAGTAAGTTAGTAAGTCAGTCAGTCAGTCAGTCAGTCAGTCAGTCAGTCAGTCAGTCAGTCAGTCAGTCAGTCAGTCAGTCAGTCTGTCTGTCTGTCTGTCTGTCTGTCTGTCTATCTATCTATCTATCTATCTATCTATCAGGCTCGAAGTATGCATAGAATTTCAAATAAAATCTGTATGAGTTCTAAAATAATAAGATCAAGAAAATGTAACTGAAAGTTAAATAACTTGAGTTTTTATCCTTGAACAAAAACAGATACTGTAATTCCAAGCAGTTAATCATATTTTAAAGGAATAATAAGAGAAAATGAAATACCGGATGAATACAAAACTTTCGAATCGTGTAATCTACAAGAACTATACAGTCCTCCACACAAACTCGGATGTTTCCATAGGTCCAGCATCCTTGATCAGGCCAATACTGGAAACATTTGTCCTATATAAATGTTAAAACAGAAACATACCACATCAGAATTTTGTATGTTTCACTCAAACACACAATTATATGGAAGGAGGATGGGGCTAATTCTGAAATTGAAACCAAACAAAACTATATAGCTCTAAATTATATTCAAAATAAGTTCAGGATAAATTGTGAGGTATCATAGCACTAACATTTGTTGAGATACAACTTTACCATCAACTATGTCTGATTTTTCTACAGACTCATTTCTTCTGGGTCTATTTAGAATGTAAAAGAACTTAATATAGTTTGAAACTAAAGTTCATCACAGACAGGTAATTTCATATTTCTTTCAAAAATATAGCCTACATACACTCTTTTTTCTTCTCTTCATGTGCCAGGAGAGGTCATCCTTGAGCAATCAAAAACCAAAACAAAGCCATGCTTCGTTTATCGTAAATCAGCATTCACTAGCTACTGCTGCTTACTTTTATAGGTGTGCTGCAGGATGTAATTTTCATATTGAGTTTAATCAATGTTATTCAACTAGTAATAATGATGGTAGAAGGAAAGTTGGCCTTTAAATGTACTGCTAACACTCTTTGGAGCTATGAAATTGTAAATTTTGTCCATCGAACAAGGCCAGAAAATCAGAAAGAAAAATACAGTAAAATAATTTCAGATAATTTGCTCATATAACACACCAATTATTAAACTTATATATATATATATAAATATATATTGTCTGAGAGGGGAAAGATTCAGAAAGGAGACAGAGAAGATATGAGCAATGTGTGAAAAATTATGTTAAGGTCAGGTATTAAAATTACTGCAGAGCTGTACTGTATCAGAGATACTAACATTTTACTGACAAGATGATATAGGAAGTGGTAATGTTACTAAGTTTTGTGGGCTTTTGGACTGCTCCAAACCTGTTGGAGGGAAATAAACTTTAAAATGTCTTACCTCTTTTCTCTCTTTCACATTTGTTAACATGACAATAGTAGCAGACTTCTGTTCCCATATCATCCTCCAGAAATCATTTACTGTGTCTTGTTTAGGACCTAGATATAGAAAACAACTACTGAATTAACAGCTAGACCAGGGGTTGGCAACCTTAAACACTCAAAGAGTCACTTGGGCCCATTTCCTACAGAAAACAAAACAGTCAGAGCTATATAACCTGGGTGGGCGTGGCCAACTAGATGAAACTCACTCCCACCCAGTCACATGAACCCCCCCCCCAGTCGTGCCTACCCAGGTTTTGTGGCTCCGTGTTTTGTATGAGAAATAGGTAACTCTCTCTCTGTCTCCCTCCCTCCCTCCCATTTTTCTCCCTCTATCACCCTCTCTTTGTATCTTTCTCTATCACATCTCTTTCTTTTTCTCTATCTCCCTCTCCCTCCCTCCCTCTTACCTTT
>JANHFT010002459.1:122100-139537 GCA_032467955.1 Pseudoxenodon macrops
AACCAACCAATCCACTCACAGCAACAAAGCCAACACCCCACACCTCCCCAGTATTTATAGAGAGATGGCAGCTCCGATCACGCTTTATTCGCACAAGCACGAAGCCGAAAGCACCAGCCTGAAGATGACGAGTGAGACCTCATCGAAACATTGCCAAGATACCCTCAATCTTACACGGGAAAAGACCCGAATACGCCAAGACATGCATACACACACACACACACACACACACACACACACACTTACCTTTACAAGATTAGCCACAAGAGTTTATTCTCCAATGCTTATATCATGAAAACAACTTCCATTTGGTTTTCTTTTTATGTTAATTTTTTAAAGTTGAAATTAGATAATTACTCACTTGGATGAAAGGGACACAGGATTAAAAGTCTTCATTAACAGTAACATTTCCATTAAAATGAAACTCCTCATCATTTAAATAAAATGGGTTTTGTTAATAACGAACTGAAATAAATACTGAAATAACACAAAGATAGTTACTTGACCTAGTTTAGTGACTTGATTGCTATAGCTATGCATGCTTTGAAAACAATTTCTAAGAAGAGTTAACTTTGCACTATCCAACCCCTCTCTGCTATGTATTACAGCATGCACATCTATTTCAGCTCTCAGTTTTGCTTGAATTAAGATGTACTTGCTTTAAATAGCAAAGAGGTGCTGTGTTTATATTTGAAAAAAAAAAACCTTTTCCAAATCATTAACAGTTATGCAGAGCCCTATTAATTGCTATTGAAGAAAATGAGCCAGGATTTGATCTCACAATATGAAGTTATTTGCTTCCATAAAGAAGCTCAGGCAATGCAATGGCCTTCTGAACTATAACACTGACACCATTGGCCAGAATGAATAGAAAGTGCAGTTCAAAACATTGAGAAGATAACAGATTATGTGGACTGACCTCAAGCAATATCCAAGATTAAAAACAATTGTATTAGTCACGTTTATATAGATGCCCATCTCACAAACAACAGACTCTGGATGGCATACAACAATGTTGAAAACAATTTATTTGGGTTCATACATTATAACCTGCAGCAAATTGAAAATGGAAGCACATGGGTTTTATTTTTTAAATATTTTTTTAGAAGCATTAACAATTCACTTAACGTATTAGCTTTTACAAATACAAGTATATAAATAATATAAACTAAGAAAAAATATCAAAAGAAAAAAAGAAAAATTAAAACGTACAAAAATCAAAATATAATAATGAAAATATACCTATAAAGAAATTACTTCCCTCTTCATCAAAACAAGTACAATTTCACTAACTCAACAGTACTCTGATTCTACAAGAAAAACATCCCTTCTTCTCATATCTCATCTTTTATCTATAAACAAGTATTTAAAGCTTCATCATTTGCTCTGGGTCAGCAAAAGTCCAGTATTACCACAAACAACAGCATACATATTTTAACCTTGATTAATCCAACTTTATATTTCCTGTGCTTTAACAATCTTGATTTTAATTACTTTAAATAATATCCCAGCACTTGATTTCTTTTCATTTTTTTCTTTGTCTGTTCTCAAAAACCTAGCAGTAAATCCAAAACAAACATTTGTAAAGCAAAAATGAACAGTTTATTCAAATAGTTTGTTATTTGTATATTCTTTTTAATTATCAAGATATTAGCTGGTTTTATTTGTAAATCAAGTGTCATATCTTGTTTCATGTAATTTTTCTAGACTGTTATTTTTATTCAAATCTCCTTCAGACTCAGTTTTGTCCAGTATGATCTGTTCCTCTGCCATAATTTCTTTAAGTCACATTACCAGGTAATATTGAGATAAACATCTGTATGCATTTTTCCCAAATATTTTCAGTCTTCTACAGTTTCTCTCCCATCCTTTCACCTTTAATTATAATGTTTAGTTCTTTTTGGTTCCTCTAGAGTCCAAACTTCAAAATCCCCTCTTATCATGTTTTTCTCCAATCAATAACATTTTCCCATAGGAAGATTTTTTATATAATTAATTTCAAATATTTCATATTTTTAATAAAATTCAGGCAACCCACAGGAAGGATTCTTGTAATTAATTTCAAAGTGATACTTCAGCTCTAACTGGCTCTTTAATCAATTGATAACTTTCCAAAATGGATGTTCTAATCTCCATTTTGATGTTTATTCCAAAATAAGAATCTTTTAATCAGTAATTTTCAGAAATGAAGTATAGAGTCCAGTATCTGTTTGAAGGCTCCAACTGGAGCTTGGACAAGATAGCAATTCTCCAGCTCTTACAATTGTAAATCCTTTAGAAACTGTTGTTTTACAGTCACCTCGTGGGAAGCTGTTATAGATCATATATGAGTCATCCCTAGTCTTCTTCCTTTTTGAAAAGGGAATTCTGAGAAGCCAATCAATTTATCAGCTTCTTGTCTGGCATGGTCATCAGCTCTGCTAACTACAGACCTATCTTCAGTTTGTCACTACTTCCAAGGAAGTCACTATTTGGAAGCACAAGATTTTTTATATTTATAATTTATATACTCTAGGCACACACACACACACACACACACACACACACACACTAAAACCAGTGCTCCACTATGGAACTATGTGATCGGGCTTGATAAAATGAGGCCTACAGCTTGAAAATTAATGAGTAGTTACAATGAGCCTCTCCTCACCACTTCTCTCCTCAGGCTTGCACCACACAAATCTCTCCTCTCCCTTTCTCTCCCTCAGGCTTGCCCCACAGAATCCTCACTTATCCTATCCCCTTCTATCCCTCAGTCTTGCCATATAGAACCCTCCCCTATCCTATCCCCTGCTTGCTGCTGTGAAAGTAAAACTGAACCTGAAACTCCTCTATTTATGTTTTGCATTTGGACAGATTTCTTTTCAGGTTGGGAGGGGGAGTAGAACTCCTTAGCATCAGAGCGTGTTAATAATAATATAGGAAATACTAATGCTCCAATGGTCATTTAGAAAAATCCTTTCTTAGTGAGCACCTAGAAGCCAAGAGGAACATACGTGGCATATTTCAAGTTTGTAGGCTTTACGGTTCTGGAGATTTCGTGATTACAGCATGAGTGGTTTTTCCATTAATATATATAGATTGTAAGAGGAGAACTGTGTTATTCTATAAAAAAAATGAAGATATTATTATTGTACAGCAGAATGTTACTTGTTACTTTTTTAATGTAATTGATTGTTTGCTGCATTATGTGAGCCATTTATACTTTATTTAATATTTAATAGCTAACCAAGATATTATTTAGTATGGTACATAGAATAAGTCATAATCTGATCATAATGTGATCATAAGAATCCATTGGTTTTCAATGCAGTCTTCTCACAAAGGAAAAGCTGGTTGAGTGTGATTAATCTCTAGATTGGAGTTAAGCTAGGAATCTCATCTATTAAGTAAACTTGTGTCTTTTCTGTTTGACTATTAAAGAAGACTAACAATTTTCTGCACTAGATTTCAGGATGATGTTTGCATGAATTTATAACCTCATGCATAAATTAATATTTTTATCTGAAACTGTTATGCGTATGGCTCTACCAGATTGCTATATGTTGTTTTAGAAGAAAGAATCATATCTATTCAACTGGGGTTCCAAGTTCTGCTATAAAGCAACACAATAGTAAGAAATAAAAGTAATAAAATATTCACAATAGTGGGCTATTCTTGACACTAAATAATTTACTGTTTGTTCATTATGTTCTATAAAACCTTAGATGTAGTTTATCATTGGCAAAGTTCAATGTTTTGCATGTATATTCAACCCAAGGCGGCAAACATGCTTAACGTTCCTACCTCCTCCTATCAATTATCCTGATTTAGATTATTACTTAGTAATTAGCTTGATTTAAACTTCAGATAAGATATTACATTAATAAGCTTTTATTTGTCTGAGTCTGATAGTAATAAACTTCAACCTAATAAAGTATTCTGCCTCGAGCAATGTGAGCAAAATGTCCTTTAAAAAAACCATTAAAATATACAGAATACAGAATATGGTGATTGCCAGATCTTTTTATTTCCAATTTGTGTCTATTTGACTTGTCCTCATTTAAGAATCCAAATAGAATGTGAGCAGTTGTTTGATATTCAGAATTCTTGAATATTTCTTTTTCTTGTAAAGTTACTGGAAACAGACATTTTGATGTACACCATTCATCTTTTCCTGGGGATTTTATCTCTCTCTGGAATCATACAGGATTTATCTTGAAAGCCTTTTACTCAAACACAATTGCATTTCAGTTAAAAACAGGAAAAAATCATATCAAAATCATTATGAATTTAGTTTATTATAACATAGCATTCATACGTACTCTAACATGGGTTTGAACCAGAGATGGGTTTCAGCAGGTTCTGATCAGTTCTGGAGAACCAGTAGCAGAAATTTTGAGTAGTTCCGAGAACCGGTAAATACCACCTCTGACTGGCCTCACCCCCATCTATTCTCTGCCTCCCAAGTCCCAGTTGATTGGGAGGAAATGGGGATTTTAAAGTAACCTTCGTCTGGAGTGGGGAGGGAATAGAGATTTTGCAGTATCCTTCCCCTGCCACACCCATCAAGCCACGCCACACCACGCCTACCAAGCCACACCCACAGAACCGATAGTAAAAAAAATTGAATCCCATCACTGGTTTGAACCAAGGCTCACAAAGTATTTGCTTAACATTATGTAAGTATTTGAACATTATATAAGAAACATTGTACATTTTAGACAACTAAAGTAGCTTTTACATGTTATTGTCAGCTGCCAAGATTGATAGATATTATGAGCAACTGAAAGAGGATAATGCCATGTTCTCTTCCAAATTACTAAATATTTCCCCCCAAACCTCTCCATCAATGCATAGCTTTCTGAAAGACCAATTTGCTTGGAAACAAGTCCTATGGACTATAAGCTATGTGGGTTTGTTACCTACCAATTTCAGAAGCAGCAACTGTGATGTTGTACCAAGGGGTTTCTTCTCTGTCAAAGACCTTGGCAGTCTTAATGATTCCAGTGTTTGCATCAATAGTGAAGTATCTGTCTTCTGTATTGTGATCAATGGAATATCTAGGAACACACAAAATGAAAACATAAGTTAAAAACAAGCACTAAGCATTTACCAGTGAGCAATTTTCTTAACTATTTACATTTATATTCAGGGAGGGAGCCACAACATAATCTTAGCATTTTTGCAAGTAGCTACATTGAATGGTCATCAACAGTCTTGAATGATTAAAGGTATTGGGATGGATAGTTCCTGGTTAGCTTGTCCAATGGCCTCATTCAGTTTATGGAAGCAATAAACATCTCACTTCTGGAATCAACGGCCTGCCAGAAGAGATCATTTCTAATGTTGCTTCATTGCATGTATCTTACCAAGAATGCAGACTGGCTGAATGTATGTACAATAAATACTACAGTTAAACTTTTAAAGCTGAGAATTGGTTCTGTTTTTATTGGGCATCAACACAAGTATTGCTTCTGTTGGAATAATGCTTCAGTGTAGAGGTGGGTTTTAAATCTTCTTACTGCTGGTTTGCTTAAGGCGTGTTGTGGCCAAGCTTTGCGCACGCACATGCACAATGCTTTTAAAAAATGGCACCTCTGAAACAACCGACTCAGGAGCATGACAGGCTCAGCTTACTAATGGTTCTACCGAACCGTACCAGTAAGTTACTAATAGTTTGGTAGAACAGGACTGAACCATTAGGAGCCCACCTCTGCTTCAGTTTTGATTGTATATTACTGGTACATGCATATATACTGTACCAAAGAGATTGTTTCCTTTCAGGTAAACTTTTTTTTAACCATTTCCATTTATCATTACCATCTTCTAAGAGATACCATCCTTTTAGTCATACCTAATTGGTTTAAATAGCATTAACATATGTTAGTCCAAATAAAGGAAAGAGATAAATTACAGCATGTGTATGAAACAGCAAAATAAGATATACAGTAAATATTTTAGTTAAGGTGCCAACTCTTGTTCACTTTTTATGAGGCCACTTTGGACAATTAAAGTTATTTTGTTAAGTGAACAGAAGAGATGGCTAATGTACTCTATTTTGTATTATACTGTTCCTGAAATCTACTCAAAATAGAGGAATTTCTAAAAATTATTCTGGGAATAAAGAATGCAGAGTTTCTCAGAACTTTGTCTCTTATTGCTGTCTGTTTCATCTCTAGCTTTCTTCTCATCTGGGTTACAAATAGATATAGTGTAGTGCACGACAATATTTTTCATGCAGATTAATTTAAATCTATTTCCTACAGATGGATTAGCGAATTCATCCTTAATATACAAGACTACATAAAAAGAACATCGATAGAGCCATGTATCATAAAGAAGTATTTCTGTAAAAACAAGACAGTATACCAACTGTATTACGATGCACATGATTTTGAAATACATTACTACAGTCTTGCATCTTTAATAAAATTGTGTGAGGATCTGTACATGAGACAAATTAATGCTCTTAAAAAGCACACATATAGTATGATTTACATACTGGTAAAATAATTAAAAACGAACCTGATTTGATTGTAAAAAACAATGCTAACCTGGAATCTGAAAATATGATGAGAAATACATTTATCTCATATAGAACAGGGACATAAAAAGCAGAATAGGAGATCTCCACTGCCCTTAGTATGTCAAAATAATAATTAATAAAAACTACATTCTTCTCCTACTTAGATAGGTGAATACCAAATGCAGCTATCATATCTAGTTTGAATATTATAAACTTAACAAAGTTGAAGAAATAAAGGTTGAAGAACCTTGGTGAAGAAAAAAGTATTAGTGTCAGATGCCTATCTTCGTTTTCTTTGAAGCTTGTTAGCAACTGCCATAAACAAGGGGGAGAAGGCATTTGGGTGGGGAAAAATGCTGGAGGTATGAAAGAATGCTGTGGGAATTTGGGGAAACCACTAACAGGAACCAGAGGTGCCAAAGCCGAACCATCTTCCTGCCTTCAAGAACACCAGACCTGGGAAAGGGATTTATAGTATCGCCTGAGGCACCAGCTTCCCAAAATATCAGAACAGCATTTGATTGGACTGCTGTCACGAAGGGGAGGGTTTTTGGACATTCGGGATTGCTTTTAATATATGATTTTCATATGGGTTTTTCTCAGAGCTTGCCTTGCTTGCTCTGCACCCAGTTCCCCAGTAAAAGTATATTTTCTCTAACACCTATGGAGTCAAGGGTCTTTCCTAGGGGCCAAATTGGGGCCAGCCTGACAATTAGGAGTGAGACATGAGAAACTGGAAAGCCAGAAATAAATTCATTGGAACAGTGATCAGAGTTTATTAAAGTATTAGTTAAAGTTTAAAGAATAAGGGGAAAGGGGTCAATTTTAGAGATACTTTAAAGATGCGATGATCAGCATTGAACTGTAGATGAATAAAAGACTCAAAAAAGACTGATGAATCAAACATAATCCCCCTGGTTATTCAACTGGGCAAAATAACCATCTATTATTTCTAGCAGAACTGCAAGGCAAAATGAGACAAAAATTTCCAAAAGGACAGACAAGATCTAAGTTTAGATCAGTTTAACTGGTTTAGAAAAATGAGAACAAAGTTAAGATAAAATGACAATTGGATAGGTCATAATAATAGATAGTATGCAGCAGAATATGTTCTAGAACCAAATGACAGTGCTGTGAAAAAACCTAACTTATAAACATGACTGTCACTATTATATACAGAATTATGCCAGAGAAACACACACACACACACACACACACGTGAAGAATCACACCTCAAAGTTACACAGAAGTGAGAACATGACATCCTTTTCCTATTTGCATATGACACACTTTAAATGTGGATGGTTTGCACATTTGACTACATATGATAAAACATGTTTTAGTGAAAAACGAAGAATCCCCTCCCATAAGACTAAGATTGTAATTATTATTCTCTTGGAGTTAATAATTGAGATCATTTATAATGGCTCCTTTGAAACAAAAATACAGCTGGTATTTTTAAAATTCTAATGCAGGCTAGGATCTTAACAGTAGTTCTGCACTCCACAATATCAACAGGAATATGTAAAAGGTGAACTGAACAGCACCATTCTACATACTTTCTCTAGAAACTAGTATACATAAGTATGCTCCCTTTGATATTAGTATAATTATATATAAAAATATAAAATGTATTCTTTTTTCACAAGTATATTTCTCTGAGTCAAATCACAATGTGGCTCTTATAACACAAAAACATGACCATAGGTATCATTTTAGTTGCATAAAATGGAGAGAAAGAGGGGGGGGTAGAGAGAGAGGGGGGGAAGGATAATATTTGGCTGTCACCTTCTTCTCTAACTATAATACAGAATATGTTTATAAAAATATATTGTATTCTGAAACTTCCATCGTCAAAAATGGCATTGTGATCAAGCATGACTAAATCAATGAATCCTAGAACTGAATAAATGAGCTCTTTTATTAATGAAAGCAAGGGCCTTGAAATAAATAGGATAAACAAAATGAGTAGGCATTCAGAAGAGATGGGTAAGCATTATCTTTCAAATTATACTCCACTGAAGGTTACTGTTAACAACTGAAACAATTACGGCCATCCAGCAGAGAGGCATTTATATTATGGGACTATGGCTTTGAAAACATTCAAATTGTTTTAACAGCCATCATGGTTTATCTTTTTGTTTTAACTATTATTTCCATTTCTCATACATTTCTGTAAAGTCAGACATAGTACAGTGTGTACTACTACTTACTATACTTATTTCAGGCAATAAAAGCTTCAATTTAATAAGCTTCCTTGAAGGAATCCAGAAAATTTTGGTGTTGGGGGCGCGCACACACACACACACACACACACCATGTTCTAAGCAATCTACTTATGGATATTTTAAGAACATAATATTGGAAAGTCAAAATGCCTTTGTATGTATAGGTTTTTTTCTTCCATAAACCAATTATGGTTCTTCAATGGCTTAAGCATGTTAGAATAGTATCAATAATTATGCTTTCCATTCCTCCTTTACAGACATAAGCTGTCCGTTTTCTGGACAGTGAACCAAAATCAATAGTACCTCTTGTGTTATCTGGGGGGAGGAGGGATAGACATTTCTGTGTGACTTTTCATTGAATCTCTGACTGTGGCATGATGAACATAAGATCATTAGCCAACTCTGGCCAAGCTTCGTAGCATTCAGAAATGGGCTCTTTGATGGAGATTCTGAAGATTTATTACAGAGTAAGAAAGGTTAAGAACATTTCCAAGACACAATTGGAAAGCATGGCAAATCATGTTTCTAAAGAGAAATAGGATACATGACAGACATCTATGAACATGTTGCTGAAGAAATCATTTAAACCTCTGCCTTGATAGTATTCAATCTCAAAGACCAGTTATTGGCATTCATTTAACTGATTTCAAACCAATGGATAATGTAATTGAATCAGTTTAGTTTGCTTTAATTTTATTTGTTTCTATTTTGTTTCTATTTTAAATTCCCTACTTCCTTAAGATTTTGAAGAGTGCCCAATTATGAGATGTAATAGTACAGGTAGTTCGGAACAATTCACTTAGTGACAGTTCAAACTTATGACACCACTCCCAAAAGTACTTAAGATCCAGTCCTGAAGTTATGAATGTGTAGCACCACAGCAACTGATCTTAGAACTGACTGCAGAGACACTGCAACATGTCCCCTGCCTATTTCCCCCCACAGGGGCTCCACAGGCACTGAGCCTGCTATGCTAGCCCACCGGCTCCTCCCCATCACGTCACATTCACTTACTTTTGAAGATCTGCAAATGTGGCCATCTTCTCAGATGTTGGTGAAGCTGTTTTCATTAGATCTTACACATCCTTCCATCCCTTTTGCAGAAGGAGTTTCACACAGATGATGGAAGCCTGCAGGAGCACAAGGTCATACCCCCAAAGGCTTCCATCCCCTTTGCAAAAGGCTTTTGGCGCAGAGGACAGAGGCCTGCAGGAGCACAATCTCATGCTACGGTCATCTGCTGGGCAAGCTTTTTCCAAAAGGAACAGTAGAACACAAGATTTAAAGCTTTATCTGCATCTGAGAAGATGGCCGCTTTTCTGCTATGTATGCCAATCTTCAAACTGTAAGTGTGGAGAAGACAGAAGCAGCTGTGGGGACCCTAAGGGGAGGGAAGGGGAGCATGAGATACCTCAGTGGGTACGGAGAGGCCTTGGGTGACCAGAGGCAAGTGGTTGGCTTTTGGTTTCTTTTTCATTAGGCCCTCCATGGTCTTCCCTTTCCCTGAGGTACCTCATGAACACTTAATGACCCATGCATTCAATTAATGGATTAATGAATACATTGGGGAGAGTAGGGATGAGGTTCATTCATTCAATGTGTTTCAATTAATGTTACAACCCTAGTGGGCAGACTCCATTACAGCTGTAACTTGAGGACTACCTATAGTATGACTCATTCATTATAAAAAAAACTTGTATTTATACAAATAATTATAAACCAACTTAGTTCACTTAAACAGGTCATCTTATATTTTGCAAGTGAAAATAATCCATCAGAAATGTAGTATTATGGACAGAACTTTAATAAACTCAACCAGCTCAAAGACAAAGATACAATATTCATGAAAAATCTTATTTATGAAGAATTTAGAGACCAGTAACTGCATGCAAGCTAAGATTTTCAACCAAGCTATGCACCTCTGAACCAATTTATTGAATTCGGGGATTTCCTTATTTTCCAATTTTGAAAGGAAATAACTCATTCATATAGAAGCTGGTCAAAGTAGAGTGAACACAGACCAGAAATATTTTTCAAAAGAGGATAATTCATTATTAATAAGAAAATATCTCATTAAGGACTGAAGCACACAGCACAAAGAATGATTTTAGCCTAGCAAGGATACTACTGAAGTGTAAATGCATGCTTTGGATACACTGGATATATGTATACCTGAAGTGCTTACGGTAGTTGTACCTGCATAAGTGTGATCAATGATGTACTGCTGGAAGCAGGGGAGTTGCCCTTACAAATATTAATAGCTGAAACATTGTAATATTTCTTGCCAACTGCAATAATTAAGAATCAATGCTGCTTCCTAATAATACATACATGTCATGCTAAAGCACAGAGTGGATCAAAAGTTGGAACAGAGTGTTGGCGCAGAATATCAAAACAATATCGATCCTAGTATAACAGAATGGATATGTGCGATGCAAACCTGAATGAGATAAGACTTCAGTTCATCATAGCTCCCAGGTAAAACTAACTGGAGAGATATTTTTTTCTAGTTTAGCTGCAGGAGCAGGCAACTTAAGAAAGAACATCTATCACTTCATACTAGGTAATACTGCACAGCAATTAGATGAGATCGAAAGCCAGAGGCAGCAATAAGGCTGTCCTATGTGCTTCACTAACTTCTCATAAAAGGAACACTTTGAAGAGCACATACAGCTGTTTAAAATTTTGCAGCTTCTTGAATTTGGCATACACATTCTACCTTGCCCAGAAAAACAGCTGGTGCATTGTATCCAAAAAGGAACAGAAATATATGGTTTATGCTTCATGCGGAAATGCCTTCTGCACTGGCTAGCTTCTAGCTGTTAAAAACACGAGAAAGCAATTTCTAACAGACTAACCAACATGTTTTTGTGTTTGCCATCACAGTAGTGACAAGAGCATTACAAAAAGAAAACATAGACTCTGCTGGTATTGTGTAAGTGCTCAATCTAATTTTATTAAAATGTTTTGCATAATTTTAAAAGCCACCCAAACTATTGGTTCACACTTCTGCAAGTCACTTGTTCCTTTTCATAAAACCCAGTAACTAAGGGGGGGGGAAAGTGCATGGAATTGGCTTTGTCCTCTTCTGCTTTTTGGCATTTTTGCCAGTCAATTGTTTTGCCCCTTTAAAGACTTTTGACAGAAAAAAAAGCATTTTCTAATCGTAACCTGGATAAGAACATACTGTAGAACAATAGAGTTGGAAGGGACCTCTAGTTCAACTCCCTGCTTGAGTAGGAGATCCTATACCATTTCAAATAAATAATTATTCAGGTCTTTTTGAAAGCCTGTAGTAATGGAGCACCCACAGTTTCGGAAGGCAAGCCTTTCCACTGGGTAATTGTTCTCAACGTCAGGAAATTTCTCCTTACTTCTAGGTTGCTTCTCTCCTTGGTTAGTTTCCATCCATTGTTTCTCCTCTCGCTTTATGGTCCTTTGGAAAATAGTTTTTGTAGGAACCCCTCAAATGTTGGAACACTACTATTGTGTCACCCCTAGTCCTTCTTTTCATTATACTACACGTACCCAATTCCTGTAAAAAAACGTTTTTGTACATGGCATCTGTGATATTAGTTTTAGTTACCCAGTTGAGTGTGGTTGTTTTCATCTGGTTTTTTGTTTATTTGATTGTCTGAGAGAGGAAGATGGGCAATCTAGTGAGGAAAGAGGAGAGAGTGTGATGTTTTTCATCAAGTTCTCCATGTTACATCATGACACTGATTGCTTTCTGGAAGTTGGTTAACACAGAACTTTTTCAGATATTTTGTTTGTTTGCTTGCTTAGGTATTGGTTGATGCCATCATGTAAATTACTTTTTTGTATATGCTCTAGTTGCTTTAATATGAACATTGTTTTATTTTGATCATTATTTATTTATTCTTGTTGCCGTTAATGATTTATTACTCTTACAGTGGATGTTTTATACTATGCACCACCATCTGAAGTGGTGCAGAAATTAATAACAATCAAATAAATGTGCTGTGGTATAACATAACTTAGCTTTTTTTTTTTAATTCCAAGAAAATTATATGTATAATAATAACAATGGACACATCATAATGTCAAAGACAACCAGTATATGCATAGCTGTATTGTGTAGGCCAAATGATATTCTCCTTACATACATGATCCTGAACTGCATAGTAGGCAGAGCAGGCAAGATGAAGCTTACAGAATACAGAAGAATAAGAGTTGGTAGGGACCTTGGAGATCTTCTAGTCCAACCTCCTGCTCAAGCAGGAGACCATATATCACTTCAGACAAATGGCTGTCCAACCTCTTCTTAAAACCACAACTTCTGTTCCACTGGTTAATTGTTCCCACTATTAGGAAATTTCTCCTTAGTTCTAGGATTGCTTCTCTCCTTGATTAGTTTCCATCCATTGTTTCTTGCCTTGCCTTCTGATGTTTTGGAAAATAGGTTGCCTAATAATAAAAATAGCTGCCTAATGAGGCTTGAAAGGAAGGTAACACATAGCAAAGACCAGATATTTTCTGTGGTGTTAATGGAGCAGAATGTGAAGATCACAGGCAGCCCATAATAAAATCACCTGCGTTGTTATCAGACCCTGAAATCCTCCAGAAAAATATTATAATTCACACTAGTTTTCTAATTCTTATATATTATTTCAAGAGGGTATATAGCATATAACCTTACTTTAACTGGAGCTCTTTTGCATTTTTTTGTTTGGGAGCTCAGTGATCACTGTAGTCATGCATGCCAATTACATTTACTTGATTGCATCTATCTCCAAATGCTGGTGTTCCCGAAGAGGACATTTCCCCCCACAACAGAATGTTAAAGACTGCCAGTATATGTATAACTTTATACAACAAAATTGTAACAAAAATATGAAAACTAATTTACAATCATCAAAAGGGGACAGTTAAATATGTGATCCCATATTATACCCAAGGCCACATGTACATGCTCTAAAACAATTTAATAAAAACATAAAGCACAAAATGTTAACATATTCTTTGCCTGAATAAGGGATATTTTTCAGTAATGTCCAAGCTATTTTCACTAGATGTAGATATGTTTTTAAATCTTCTTTAATTTTGTTCAGATTGGCTTTTATCAAATGAGCATTAGGGAACTGACACCCTAGGAACAAACTTTGGAAAAATCCTTGGTTATGAAGAAATGGAAGATAAAGAAGACACTCTACTGCAGGGTTGTCAAACTCGATTTCATTGAGGGCTGCATCAGGGTTGTGTTTGATCTCGGGGGGCCGGAGTGGACATGGCCACCTTGACATCACTCGTGTTGGGGGCACCTGTGGTGGCCTCCATGATTTGCCAGTGAAGGCCTCCTGCAACCCTCTGCCAGCGAAAACGGAGCTTGGAAGGGCTGCGTGCATGAGTTCCATTTTCACTGGCAGAGGGTTGCAGGAGGCCATCACAGCAGGCAGATGTCTGTTTGTCCTCCCGGAGCACCACCACTGTGGTTGTGTAGAAGGGAAACGAACTTGGTGGCCAGTCCCATTCTAAACTTCCTGTAGAACTCTTGAGGCCGAAGGGCTTTAAACTGTGCCTGGGAATCCAAAAACGGACTTTCTCAGAATTTGCAGAGGACTCCCTGTCACCTGTCACATTTACTTAGGGGGAAGGTTTGAATCCCAGAGTGACAGGGAAATCAGTGCCTTTTAGCTCATCACTTCAGGGTTGGGGTGCACGCTAGCTCCTAATCTGAAACCCCGTAGCCTCCATTGGTGCTGCACATGGAGCCAAAGACTTCATAGGTGGCCTGTGGCAGAATGATGCTGTTGGCCGCGGCCAGGACCAGCCCCACACTCTCTCCATTCCACATTCATTTCATTTCCCTTCCACGCAACAAAAAAAGGTTTAAAAAAGGTTCTGATGATTGTGCTGCACAATTGATTGTCATAACCTTTTAAAAGATTTTTAAAGCATTTTTAAACGGTTCAGGAGAACGGTAGTTAAATTGCTTTAAAAAGAAAACAAAAGTTGGCCATGCTCACCCAGTCACATTACCCCCCCACCACCAAGCAACACCCACAGAACCGGTGGCAAAAAAATTTGGATTTCACCACTGAGCAGTGTGTGTCTGGGGGAGGTGAGGGTGGGAAAAGAAAGAGAAGGATATTCAAGGTGAAAGATCTCAGTTTTGTCTTTGTTGAGCCTACATTGGTATATTCTGTAGCCTCTTATGCAGTGAGATCAGTTAGAGAATCCAACCTACCATAGTTTTCCAAAAACTGTCATCAATATTGGCATTGGATTGGTACTTCTGAATGTCATCTGCATGAATACACCACTGATATCCCTAGTTCTCAACTAAATCAGGCCTTGGATTCTGCAGGATCAAATAATGGAAATGTCTGGTAGCAGCAGCAAATAACCAACACTATGCTTATTTTACAAAAAGGGCTTTTAACTTTTTTAAAAAGCAGAACTTTGTTTTTCACCTATTAATTTGTGGTTTTGACAAGAAGCTGACAAGAAACTAAAAAAAATTTCTGACTGCAGGAGCTCTTAAAATGTGGAACAGTCTGGCTTAAGCAAAAGGGTGGGCAGCAATTTATTTGGGATTCCTGCCCTGGGTTGATCTAGAACACTTCCAAGATCATTTCTAATATTATGATTCTAGACCTAATCTATTTGTCTTTTTGTCTCCTATTATCCACCTTTTTATGAGTACTTTTCTGTTTTTATGTATATATATGTCTGCAATTTTGATTAAGACACTTTTAAGTGGCTTTAGAAAAAACTATTAACATTCCGCAATGTGTAAAAACAAATAAATTTTAATTTGGAAAGCTGTGAATTAGAATGGTTTATATTAAAATACAAACTTTATTCCTATCCATATGGTTGTTCCTTATAGCTAAGTGTGAAGCTATACCTGCTAAATCTCCTTCACACCCGAAATATTCAAAAAGCAACAACATCTACATCACTAAGATATTCTGAATATTTCTACTCTGAAAGGGTGAAAATCTTCTCAACATTCCATCATAACTTCAGGTTGCTGATCAAAAACCAAAAAGGGTTGATGTGGACCCAGACACTTGAATTAACTGCACCTTTGCTTTTTCCATCTTTAATTGCTATAGGAATGAATTTGGGGAAGGATGAATGCGAAGCTCAAGGTGGAGAAGAATTCTCCTCTTCCCAGCTATTACCCTTCCTCTTTTAAGTGGTCTATTGCCACTGGAATTTGATTCCAGAAGAATCTTCCATTGATTCCAATGGATTTTTAAAAAATCTGGTTAATTAAGATTAAGATTAATGAGGATGGAGGGATATTAACCATAACCTCCAAGTTCCTGACTTGCCTCAATTTGTCAGTTAACACCACTAACAATAGTTGGAAAAGTACTGTTTTGTCAAATGCCATTCATTCTGCACAATGAGGCACATGTAAGAAGAACACACCAAATCAGGAGTGAAATCCAGCAGGTTCTGACAGGCTCTGGAGAACCAGTGGTGGAAATGTTGAGTTGTTTGGAGAACTGGTAGCAGAAATTTTGTGTAGTTCAGAGAACTGTCAAAGACCACCTCTAGCTGGCCCCAGAGTGGGGTGAGAATGGAGATTTTGCAATATTCTTCTCCCAGGAGTGGGGAGGTAATAGGGATTTTGCAGTATCCTTCCCCTGGAGTGGGGTGGGAATGGAGATTTTGCATGATCCTTCCTTTGCCATGCCCACCAAGCCCCACCACACCATGCTCCCAGAACCAGTAGTAAAAAAAAATGGACTTTACCACTGCACCAAATCCTTTGGGGAAAAACAACAAGCCCATGATAGATGCTGTCTTTGAATTTCCTTCAAATAGCTTTTAGCCTGATAACCAGAAGAGAATCATTCTCAAGGATTTGTTCCAGATGTAACAAAGATACACACTTTTTATTGCTAAAGGAAAGGCCGCATATGAAGACATATGTTTAGACAAGTCCTCCTTGATAGTTTGCTATGCAAGAAATGTTTAATATTCAAGGGAAGAACTCCTGTTAAAGTCATAACCTGAAGTGCTTGAAGAGGGAGACATAGTGCCAGTGAGCTTCCAAGCATAATTCAGGATCTTGATTGTCATCTATAGATCCCTTTATGGGACAGGGCACAATCTGGTTATTTGTGGGATTACCTGTTTCTGATTATGTCTACCTACCTGATTAGATTTGACAGAGTTGACACAAAGCAGAGCCCTATTAAACATCCATTCCTTCACCAAGCAGTTTTCTGTGGATTGTCTTGTATCTATTTTCACCCTCCTTGTTTGGAATTGTTTTACAAGCCAAGCTTTAAATTTACTGTCATTTTATTCATTAGATTTCAATATATTTTCTTCAATATACATTTTTTGAGATATGCTCAATCTAGAAGCATATCTAAAATATAATAACTATATTCATATTGTTGAATGGTTCAGAATGTAGCTGCCAAATAGTATGAGTTTAAAAAATATATGAATTCAACTCCAAATTGGGGATCATGGTAATATCACTATAAGCAATAGTAGAAATATTCAACACAGTAGATTTTGGGATTTCTAAGATAATGTGGGATAGCAACTATTTACTAAGACTGCATTACTATTACTATTAGTCTTCTCATCATTCCTATCACCATCTCCTCCCACTTTTGACAGTAGGACTCTAACTTGTTGTTTGTATCCTATGACTTTTATTGATATTGTTTCCTGATTGCTTATTTGTACCCTATGACTATCATTA
>JANHFT010002459.1:152556-164416 GCA_032467955.1 Pseudoxenodon macrops
GGTTCTATGATGTCACCAGCTGCTTGCAACCTACTCTATAGAACCGGTGCGAACCGGTAGGATTTCACCCCTGGTTCTAGACTGATTGTGGGATACTGCTCCTTGGAAGAATAAAACAACAAAATAAAGAATTCTAACAAAACAAACAATTTACACATATATATGACTACCATCATCATGCATTCCACCTATTATTTCTACCTGGGAATGAAGCAGTGTGTTTGGAAATGGGGCAACAGACTTTTCTAAGTCTTACCCAAAATATAGATCTGGGCAATAAGAGTTACCCACAGGTCTTTTACACCATCCAAATTAACAAAACACAATTGGTGTGTTCAGCCTATTATGCCAAAATAAGGAAATCACATTATGATTCAACATGATGGTCTTGTTCAGAAAATGTGCCAGGACAATGGCTAGCTTCCCACACAAATCCTGTTAAATAACCCTGTAAGTTACCAAAATTTATTTGTTTATACAAGTTGTAGAGTCCGAGGACTAGCAGAATTAGATTATCCACTTACTCTCATTTATCCCAAACTACAGGACTGGTTACTAAAAGTTTCTATTTGAGAGAGTTACAAAAAACAATAGAAAATGTTGTTCGTTCTGACAATGTTCTCCGCGATCTATTTGTATATCAATTACCAATAAACCTTGCTGAAATAAAATTTGTGCTGGGTACCAAAGCACAATGATTAAAAGGAAGTTAACTCTCAAAGAAAATAATCTCAGGAGATTTCTTTTTTAAGAAGTACGTCATTTCAAGAAGAAAAATTGTAGTGCCTCTAAAATCCCAAATTATTCTGCCCAAAGATTGAAAGAGCATGCAAATCTAGCTACAGCTATGACACGGTGCAGCTAAAGCTCTTTTGGACACACTGAAGCCCTATCTTAATATTCTACTTTGAATGAGAATCCCACAAACATAAAATAAAAGCAACAGCCTACTGCTGTTATTCATCTTTGTAGAAGTTGAAATTCTGAAGTAATCTTTAAAAGCCATCAAAGCCAGTGGCCATAAGAGTTTTTTCTTTTGACCAATTCCATAACTTCATTGAGTGTGAAGAAGCACAGGCTTTCTTTGGGACTCATTTGTGTTATATTCTTAGAAGTCATGCTGTGTAATGCAACTCAGTAGTTTAAGTGTAGTAAAATTTTAAATGAACATAAAGGATCTGAGATCTTTTCTTTTGTTTCCCTGAATTGTTTGACTTTGGAACTGTAACAGCATTTACGTCTTTGAAGCCATAGAGGGGGAAAAAATACAACACTTTCGAGCTTGCATCGTTCTTGCCTCCCAAATGGCCAAGGAAACAAGGTCTGTATATTTCACTGAGTTAAAAGCTAAGCAATTTAAAAACCATGAAATGAGTTCTCCTCCTCCCACATTGATGTGTCTTGCAATTGTAAGAAACTTTACCATTCAAAACTTTACTGTGCGCTGAATCAGATTATTTCTTAAGAGAACATTTGTGCACCCACTAACTGACCTTAAGATGAAAAGAAACAAAAATGTACTTGCGCTCCGGGGCTCAGAAAGCTGCAATTATGACTGCAGTGGGTATTGCAATACAGTTGAAATTACCATTTGGCTATCTTGAGATATGTAAGCTGGAAGAATTGTGTGCATGCGTGGGGGGGGATTGAAAGGTAAAATCAAACTATTATTTTAAAATTCAAGAAGAAGTTCAGAATCAATATGGTAAACCAAGAAGTAGGAGAAATGGTTGTGAATCCATTTGTAATTACCAAAATGTCCTCAGTATCCAGTTATTACTACATATCATTTATTATAAATACATTAAAGTATTTCTTTTTGTGCAAAACAGTAGATGCCTTCCATAAACTAACTTTTCATTCTGGAGTGCTCCAAATCCATGTACATGCTATTTGAAAATAACTCTTTTTTTCAGCAATGTATGAGTAACTATGAGCTGAATTTGTCTGATGCAATATTTAAATGTCCCTCTATCTTTTAAGTTTGTCAGTACATAACAATAATCAGTTTTTAATTGATAAACAATACAGGAAAGCTTTAAATAATCCCCCCATCTCTCTTTTTCTCTCTGTCTCATTCTAAAAATAGTAGACAGGAGTTTGGACTTTGTTTGGATTAAAAGTAGGCTGTATTTCCTGTAAATGGTGAGCACTCAAACATCTTCAATAAGGACACGCCCATCTGTTCTAAGAACCACACTTATTTTCGGTCAAGAGAAGATTGGACAATTTATTCAATTATAGACTACAGAGGGAACGATCAATGAAAGAAAACAGATTCCCAATAATGTTTTTGCAACAATAGCAATTCCTTTCTTTCTTCTGGAAGTACATCTTGCTTTGGACATTTTTTTCAGTTTGCATTTAATCTTCTTAAAGATTATTTATTCTTAAAGACATAATGTGGTGTTTAAATGTTTGACTACAACTGAAAAAGACTCAAGTTGAAAATCTCTTCATGGTCTTTCCAATTTATACCTAAGAATGGTACTAATGACCCTGACAACATCTTTCTTCATTTCCCAACTATGTTGTCATCCTTGGACTGGATTGAGTAGTTCTTAAATGCATCAGTTACAAAGCAGTTGACAGTATTTGGCAACAGCTGTGATGTGTTCAAAAACTATTATGCTTGGTAATACAAAATCAGATCACCAATACCAGGTTAGATCAGATAAGGATTTTTTGCATTTTAGGAGGATGAAGTCAAATCTTGTCTTCTCTAATTCCTATTAAGCCCAGTTTACCAACATTCAGCTGTCATTTCCCTAAACAGCTGGATATAACAAAGTGTGAACCATAAAGAAAACTACTTGCCAGGGCTTGAAATAGCACAATACTGAAAACAGTGCAACTTTGAAATGATGAGAAGCCCTCCCTCATTATTTTCCACACAAAGCACAAAGGCAACAGGACGTAAACATTTGTTGCTATATTAAAAAGGGAGCAAGAGAAGAGAAATTCTAAAAAAAAAATATGGTTCATTGTGACTCATCTTGTTTTATGATGTTATTTTTTTTTAATGATGTGACCAATATGGGATGTGATTGAAAATGAACATAAAACTCTTGAGGAAGAGAAACAACACAGTTATTTAATTTTAATTTGCAGGGTTTCTGTGTGCACATTGCAATCTTTGAACATAATAGACAATTTCATTGAAAAACTGTCATTTTCATGACAGGATCTTACTTTCTTTAATAGGTGAATACAATTTCTGTTCATTTTATGCAAACGTGATCATATTTCTTTAATTCATTCATCTCACAGAAGTTCAGCCAAGGTTCTTGTCCACTTGATATCATGAAGATAGGTTGGTGTAATGATTAGAGTGCTAGACTAGAAACTTGAAGACTATTTGGATACAAAAGGTTACTGGGTGACTTTGGGTCAGTCACTTTCACTTCTTACCCACTCCATCTTCCAAAGTTGTTGATTTGTGGGGAAAATAAGAGGTGGGAACCTTATATATACTGCCTTGTAAAAACAAAGACAGGATAGAAAAATAATGAATGAATGAATGAATGAATGAATATCATGCCATTGCTATGAAATGGATAGCCACATTAATATTAAATGAATGAGACTCTAATTCATTATTGAAATGGACCAGAAACTGTATTCATACCTATAATTTCCATGAATTGCACGATACTATATATAAATATTTGTATCTGTCCATGTAACATGTCTGCATTCAACCATATTTCCTGTTGGTTGGTCATGCAAATAGACAGTTTGTTACTCAAAGCAAAGTCTTCTTGCCAGAGTCCCTGCTGATGTTACATTGGGAACAGAAGTGGTAATCAGAGAGGACTGTGGCAAGAAGAAAGAAGAAACTGGATAAAGTAGAAGTAATGGTGGGCAAATTTGACTGTTGATGACCCATGGATTCAATTAAAAAAAACCAATGCTGGCTATTGAACCCAACTTGTATTGGGCAGTGTTTTTTCTGCTAAAGGTTTGCATGCTCTGTCTTCTAGCTACAGAAGGTGGAATTAACCTATTATTTACTTGTCCCCCTTTGTTAGTGACTTAGTATTGGTGGATATGAGTTTTGTCTGAATTTTAGGCAATAGTAGACCTCATCCCAATTAGTGAATTCAGTGGATGAATTAGTATGAATGAGGTTCATACCTGCTCTTTAAAATGGACATAGTATTCACTGTTATCAGCTTTTCGTATGTATGGGTGTGCCTTCGAATTTGAAAAATCTAATTTGCCTTTTAACAGAGCTCTGTTTTGGACATAGCTTTCTTCTGATTAATCTGTTCAACTGATGGCTTCCTGCAGTGCTATATTGGAGGCCACATGACTATTAGGGGGGAAAAAACCACACCACACTTTAATCTATAGGGAAGCGATAAATTGTGCTCTCAAGTATTCTGTACTGATGTAAGACATGGTAGATTCCTACCAAATAAGTTATCATTTATATTGTACATGTAAATGATAATTTATCAATCCAGAAAGTATATTAAATTTATTATACATCAATCCAAAAAGTATATAATCCTTTACAAATAGCAGTAATGGATACAATTATGAAAATAATTATGAAAATAATTGTATTCCCTGGAAGATCAGAAATTATTATTGAAAAGGCCAGCTTTTCCCTATACACTAGTGTCTCAAGGACAGTATTATTTGATGACAGCAAAGACAGCATTGATTGTTGTAGCCCCAAATAATCTGATACCTGTGCTTCAAATTCAAGGTACATAGTATTTATTCTAAGCCATGGCACAGAAACACTGTTGCTGTAAAAGTGGTAGGAATCTTGAGAATTTTTCTTCCTCTACCATCTGAGTAAATATCTTTATTCACAAAAGGACTTAATGCATATCTATTTAGTTTTTCACTTCATCTACAAAAAAAAAAAAAAGATCAAGATTCCAGCTGAGACAATTTTGTGTCATGAAAAAATCTTTTAAAGTAGTCATCTATGCACTTCAACTCTTTACCTTATCTATTTGTGTTCTTCAATAAAAGATATGAAACACTGGCTTTCTTTTGTATGCTCTTTTTCTTTTTTTAATGAAAGAACGCTCAAGTACATTGGAGGCTGGCTGCATGCAACTCTATTTGTAAGAAAAGAAAATTAATGTACATAATACACTTAAATGAAGCACTGTCAATCATTCACCATTCTCTGAAGAGATCATTATTGAAAAGTGCTGACATACTTACACTTAGCAAGGTTATATACTGTAGTTTGAACAGAGTGAACACTAAAAATCCAGATTTAAAAAAAAATACTTCGTAGAATCATAGAGCTGAAAGGAACACCTTGGAGATCTTCTAGTCCAACCCCATGACTAAGGCAGGAGTCCTCATCTCAGACAAATGGTTGTCCAAATTAAAAAAAAAAACCTCCAGTGAAAGAACAACCATAGTTCTGAATGGCAAACTGTTCCATTGATTATTGGTTCTGTTAAGAAATTCCTCCTTATTTTCAGGTTGGATCTCCCTCTAATGAGCTTTCATCCAGTGTTTCTTGTCCTCCACTCAAGGAGTTCTGAAGAATAAATCCATGCACCCTTCCCTACAGCCATCCTTCAAGTATTCCAAGACAGCTATCATGTCTCTCTTCATCTTTTCTTTGTTTTGCAATCTTAAATCACCTTGTAAGACAAAAATTTCCTTTGACCTAAGAGGTCTTTCTTTTTGTATTTTGTTTTTCTTTTCTTTTTCTTTCTTTCTTTTACATATTTTGGATTGTTTGGTCAGTGATTATGTTACAAATCGTACCATTGTCCAATCAATGAAGATTTACAACTGTAAATAAAATAGTGTCATTGCTAGTCTCTGTTTCTACAATTCTATCTAAGGTCTGTGTGGCTTTATGTGATCCTCCTTTTCCCATGCTCTAGTTAGGAACCTGCAGCAAATATATTATAGGTTGCCTTATTCTGAATCTAGTTTAGTACAATGAATACTGAATATCAGCAGCTGTCAAGAGCAATATTTCCAGTCCTAACTGGAGATGCCATACAAAGCAACTGCTCTACCACTAAATTGCAGCTAATCCTCTAATAAAAATTATCCCATATATGGTGATTTTCTGATGTCTGACGCCAATAATTCTGCACACTGATGCAATGGCCTCATCACTCTAATACACTAGGACTTATAACTAGGGGGTCTCTAGTGCTGTCTGAGTTACTGATGATGCTACCTAGTTTGGTAATGAAATTAGTAAGAAAATCACCAAGCTCAGAGAGCATCAAGGACCCCACAGTTCAACCATGAGCTACAAATATTCTCATCTATTGATACTTAAAACTTTAAAACTCAGGAAACTATAGACCAACTACTCTTGGAAGTCTTTTCCAAAAGAAAAGAAGCTGATTTTAGAATTCATAAAGAAATACAGTTAACTATGAAGGTTTATAATATGCAAATAACTCATAACTTGTATCAATAACTCTTTTGTGTAATTTCTTGGGGTGACCAGCAGTTTTGTTGTTGTTGTTGCATGTAAGCATATACAGGCATAGGTTAAAATTAATGTCTTTTGATATTCAAACATGATTTTAATATTGAAATAGATTATTGAAACTCTCTTCTAAATCATGCACTTTGTGTCTTTCTGCATTAATAGTTAAATCCAAAGTCAGATACATAGAGAAAAAAGTGTTTAATTTTTTTATGTCACCAATTAAAAGAAAACCAACATGCATTAATTATACAATTTTCTGCCTATTCAATATTAAACTAAGGATTTGGTGGCAAACATTGATGTGGGAATCTAAGCCAACTTTTCTTTGGTGCAAAGCATTTCCCCCATGCATAACATGTTGGAAAAATATAGAGGTGCTTAACCCTTTCCTTGTCATTTCTAAATTGAATGATTATCACCTCAATTACAGTATTTGCTGAATGAAATGGGGGGAAAAAGAGAGAATGGAAGCTCAAGTAAGTGAGTGAGTGAAAACATTTTGCTGACTACCATTTTCTTCTTATGAATACAAATTGAATGAATAAATAATAAAGTGCTTCTAATCAAATTCTGATCCAGACACAGCTGGGACAACCAACGAGCCAGAAAGTAAGTTATAAATGGATAACATAGAACAAGGGTAGGTGGGCAGGCCCAGCCACTGATCAGAGCTAAGGGTTTACCTGAACCCTTGCAACCATGCAGCAGCCCACCACCGTACATGACCACACTGTGTAGCAACTGCAAACCTACAAGTCCCCCTTGCTGTCAATAAGTGAGGATTACAAGTTGTTAAATAAGGACCTCATATAACCATGATTTGTGATTTAGTTCCCAAGAAGCAAAGTCAATGGGGAATCAGGCAGGAGGTTACAATTCTCAGCAAACCACATGACAGACAGATGAGTGCTATGGAGTGTGGTCAGGCTACGGATGACTGTGAGTTCAGGCAGCTGGGGGTGGCTGATGCAGATTGCAGGAGGGTGCACAGGTGGCTGTCATAGTTCAAATGTGCTTAAGTGGGGAGGTGCTGAGGAGTGCAGGGGGACATACATGTGGTTACTGTGGCATGCCACAAAAGCAAATGTGGTTGGTTGAGATGTGTGTGACTGCTACAGCCAAATATAAATGCAGATAGTAGTACAGGCATGCACTATGGGGTGTGAGGTTGCTATGGACAGAAGCACACCACAAAGTATGAGTTCCGCAAGATCTTGTATTCAGTAGCTGGGCTTCTTGGGAGAAAAAGTGGTAGCATCAGGATCAATTTACTGGAGCAACTTGGACCTTCCCTGCTGGCTTTCCATTAACCTTGCTTGTTCCCACAATCTGGCAGAGAAGGTCACAAATGGTGATCATGTGTTTGTGGAATGCTACAAACATTGTAAAGGTGAGGCGGTTGTCGAATAGCTGGATCGTAATCACATGATTGTTCGGCTGCTGGGATGGCTAAAGCCTCGAGGATTTGTAATTTTGAATGGTCCACTGTACCATGGACCTTTGTAACTTTGAATGGTGTCTGAACAAGTGGCTTATTAACTGAAGTCTACCTGTACTGATATACCCGCATCCATGAAAGCAGAAAAGAATAAAGAATAGAAGGTTTTGCTAGGTGAAGATGAAGGTAAGCACAGCACTGAAAATGCTATTTCTTAGGAGTTAGTGATGGCATGTCACTGTCAAATATCTTGATTGCTATTCACAGCTCATCCTTCATTTGAAAAGAATCTCCCTGAAATTGTAACAGCAGACAGTTTTTGTTGGGAAGAAATAAATCAGATCAAACCTTTACATACTCTGAGGGAACCTGGGAGGATTGTCGTTGACATCGGTGAGTGTGATATTTACTGTGGTT
The DNA here is from genome assembly GCA_032467955.1 of Pseudoxenodon macrops. NCBI lineage: Eukaryota > Metazoa > Chordata > Lepidosauria > Squamata > Pseudoxenodontidae > Pseudoxenodon > Pseudoxenodon macrops. Next base: position 160,854 of record JANHFT010002459.1, read on the forward strand.
GATCCCGATAGCCCTCCAACTTGTCCAGCCATATCTTTGGCTTGAATGACAACTGAATAATGTTCTCTGGCTTCCCTGTCCATGTTATGCAGAGCTGTTCTTATGACTCCTGTAGTGTTATCAAAAAAAAAAGGGGGGGAGAGCAGGAAAGAAACATTATTTTAAGCTTCAAAAAAAAATTACAAACAAACAAACCAGTAAGCTGTTACCCAGAACCCCACCCCTATTCATATCTCAAATTAATTGATATCGTACATAGAAATTAAATGCACATATGTGATAAGGATGGATAACCTGTTAATAAATGAGCAAACCAATTCACACAAGCTGTCAGGTTTAGTGTCCAGATTGAAACAGAAATTCCTGGGCACCTGCCTTCATATGGCTTGACTGCATGAAGATGCAACATTCTTTTTATGCCTACTGTAGTTTAAATCCTATACTTTCTCTTATTTTCCCCATGGTTTGGTGGATTATTTGCCCTCCACTTCTTATACTTTCTCTTATTTTCCCCATGGTTTGGTGGATTATATTGCCCTGCACTTCTTAACCTTAGAGCTGGACATCTGTGGGTTATTGATGTTAGAGACATTTCTGCTTGAGAAACTCTGGCTATTACATCCAACCCAACATATACACATACCCATGCCTACATCTCACCAAATGATTGTATATTGTATGAGCAATAAATAATTTAATCAAATTATTTTAAAAAGGGAATATGCCTTATGATATGGCTATGTCATAAAAAGTTGCTCTATGAATGGATCATATGGTGAGACCATCTCACCCCACTGGGATTGGTCTGTATTATACTGACAGAGGAGGCATGCTGTGGGTCTGATCAGCCCGATTATTCCAACTAACGGGGTGCAGGAGGAGAGCCTTCTCTGCTGTTGCTCCTGCCCTCTGGAACATCTTGCCCCCTGATATGAGGTTGGCCCTCAACCCATCTACCTTTGCATAAGGGCCTAAAGATGTAGCTTTGCCAGTCGGCTTGGTATCCCCCTGGGGGAATAGTGAAATGCAGGTGGGTTGATTAATAACAGATCTCTCCTACCTCCACCGTCCCCAAGTGTCTTTAGTTTCAATGTTTGTTTTTATGTTTTAATTGTATTTATAACTGTTCACTGCCTAAAGTTACCCTATAGTAAGATGGGCAGCCAAGACAATAAATGAATGAACGAACGAACGAACGAACGAACGAACGAACGAACGAACAAACAAACAAACAAACAAACAAACAATTCTGGCTTTGGAGCTTCCAAAATGTTTATTTTCATAATGTGAAAATTACTGAGGCAATTTTTTTTAAATGACCTTACTAGGTGAGCTCAGAAACAACTAATTTTAGTACAATATTACATAACAGAATAACAACTTTATCTAAGTCAGATATTTTCATTCTTTTTCATCAGTGGAAATGCCTTTTCTATTGTTGTTATTATGAAATAAGACTGCCTTCCTGTATAGACATGTATAGGCAAACATCCCTAGAATCATGGAGATACATCAACACTTCCTACAAAATACAGATTTTATTACCAAACAGATACAATCAGATTCAGGACCTGATTCATTCCAGATTTTTTTTTAATAGAACAAGTTTTAAAGATTAGTAATATTTTATAAACTGAGTTTGAGAAGAATAGCCAGTAGCACTTAGATAACAACTTAGATAATAAGGTCACAGGCATCAAAATGGTTGAAGTCATCAAATTGTTTTCCAAGGCAGCTCTACATGGAAAACATTATTGCCTGAAAACATTATAGTTATTATTGTGAGTGTGCATGTCTCAGATGAGAGCTTTTTTCTCCTCAGCTGGTAAGAAGTTCTCCTGTTGATTTTTTTTTAAATCTTCACATGGACACCTTAAAAAGAATGAAGCAGTTCACCGTATCTAACTTTTACATTTTCAATAATGTCCCCTTGAAGAAATGGAACTGTTCAATTTGTTTTTAAAATTTACTTCTTAGGAATAGCACTACCATAGCTGATATATATCTAGCCACTTCTGCAAATTCTGTTCCTGGAAGTTAGAACTTACACCCATGAATAGAAATATTGTACTTTAATCACCTATGCAAATGTTATGCCAGCTTTATGTGTATCAATTTATTAATTGATTAATTGATTATTTTCTTCTATCAGTTTTTTTTTTATATGTGATGTTTTTATATTCTCATAAGCCGCCTTGAGTTGCCATGTGCGAATAGGTGGAAATATAATTTTGTAAAATAAATAAATAAAATGCAGAAAACAAATATAGATTGATGAGAATATGTTACATGTTTATCATACACAAATTGTGATATGGTAATAAATAAGTTGTGGTATAGTAATAAAATATAAGTCACAGTTCATCAGCTACTTTGGCATAATTTGACATAAATTCCATTAATTCAGATATCAAATACAGCAGAACCCCTGGTCATGACCATAATTCGTTCCATAACTTTGGTCGGAACCCAATTTGGTCATGGCCAGAACCATTTATGACCAGAGGTTCTACTGTATTATATAGTAGAGACCAGCAGTGCTTTGGATTTTTTTTTAATGTGAATGAAAAGTCCTTCAGAACATGCAAGAACAGAAAGTTAGGACCTGTCTTAATACTCATTAAAACAGTTCCATGGAGTCTTGGGAAAAGAAGAAGATACTCGAAGAAATTCAGATAATTATGTGTATTCCCCCATATACTCCAAGTCACATTTTTACCAAAAAAAGGATCCAAAGCACTGAACAGCCTTATTACATATCAATTTGAGATATTTGACCTGATGCAATCAAGTTTTGTAAAGTTCAGACCAAGCTATTTCTAATATCTAATTTACATTAAATGAAAACTAATTATATTTCAGTCCCACTAAAATCAATATTAAAATTAGTCATGGATTTCAAAGGAAATGAAGTACTATTTATTTTGTTTTGGGTGCAAGACACTGTGGCTATTGAGTTCTGAATTACTACTTATTTTTCCTCCTGTGTAAAGCAGAGGATCTTTAAAAATCAGAATGGAACTGGGAGAACTAGAATGCTCATTATTTCAAGTCAAAACCATCTAACCGTCTAAATCTATCTAACCATTCAAGCCATCTCTGTATGTTTGCATGTGAGCATGCATGTAAGCACACACACACACACACACACTTTGGAAGTGTTTGTTAGACTGGTATAAGGACTGCTCTTTGTAGTATTGTGTTAGATTTACAAACCATCCTCTCTGTTTCAGAGAAGCATGAACAATAACAAAATTGTGCAGGTGATGATAATAATTTTATGTTCAAGTATAGCTTAGATATTACCATATTTTTCGGAGTGTAAGACACTCCGAAGTATAAGACGCACCTAGCTTTTGGGAAGGAAAACAAGGGGAAAAAATCTGCCTCTGCCTTCCAGCAATTTGCCTCACAGCAAACAGCAAACAGTACAGATGATATACACTGTTTGCTGTGTATTTCTCTGCATGTGTGCCTGACCCATAAAAATAGCAAAGAATTGGAGAAATGTACATTATGGCAGTATATTAATGCCAGAAAGTTTTCTTAAATGTAGTCACACT
>JANHFT010002459.1:164516-197885 GCA_032467955.1 Pseudoxenodon macrops
ATTTTATCCCCTGTTTAGGACTGGGGGGGAAAAGCTTCTAAAGCACAGCTGATAGAGAGAAGCAATGAAAAAAGCCTACAAAGCCGGGAAGGAAAAAAAGCTTCTTCAGAGGGAGTAGCAATGAAAAAAGCCTGCAAAGATCGCTTCACTCGCTAGCGCCTCATTAGGTCTGAAAAAAAGCTTGGAAAAAGCTACATTCGGAGTATAAGACGCAAGCAAATTTTCAGCCTCTTTTAAGGGGGGGGAAAGTGCGTCTTATACTCTGAAAAATACGGTAATAGGATCCCGACAATGGAGAAACAGTAAAAAGAAGCTGCTGATATTCTCCAGGAAAAATTGCTCAAGTTGCTCTAGGCATTTCAATTAACTCATTTATGTTCAGAATTGATCTCTGTTTAAGGTTCCAATAAAACATGCAAAGATATTATATTAGAGATTCCGCTGGCTATCTCCTTATACATGTATACACTTCAATGTATAGTGAGACAGAAATTATTATATTAAATTTAAGTTATTCCATCTGATACATAGAAAGGCCAATCATCCAATAGAAATGTGTATATTTGAATTTTTAGAGTTCATTTCCAACATCCAATTTATTTTGGTTCAGACCTCTTTGGATTTGTACTCAGATCTTCACATACAAATTTAGTCTGAATCATATTTAAAACTAGATTTCTTGTAGAGAGTCCATGTACTCCTCTCTTAATTTATTTTAGTTATTTCTAATCATATCTATATATATGCACACACAGAGATACACATTTTAAAAAACTTAAAAAACCAAAACATTTTATACATTCTTATACATTTTCAAAAATGTAGAAAGGAATAGAAAAAACGATACTAGATTAACAGCAGTCTTTTAGGTAAAATTCTGGCATATCTCCATTGAGATCATCTTCTTTACTCTCTATCCCAGTTATAACAGATTTAACATCAAACATAGTTAAGAAATTCATTCAGTAAAGTCTTTCTCAGAGGCAATGAAATCACAACCACTCCTATTTTGAAAGTCTTATTTCCTTTTACCCAGAACCCCCAAAGAACCTTTGCTGTTTCTGTTTAGATTAAACTCTAAAACCTGGAGCTAGATCAGGACTGGAACTAGTGCATAGAGACTGAGAGAAGATGAATCCTTTCCCAGCTTCTTTGTTTTATCAACCAATTCCCCCCAGAGAGTTGAAAAACAAAATAGGAACAGTAGGAACACTGGAGGAACACCTTGTTTACCTGAAATAGTGATAATTGCTTAATCATAAATTAGGCATTAGTCTATATTTGGATGGGATGATGGATCATGGTTAAAAAAAAATCTTTAAGAAGCTATTGTTACAAATTGAGGTTAAAGTACTGCTTCATCATGTATGTTTACTGGCTTAACATGTTGCATTCAATGAGTCATTCAGAAATTTCTAAAATGAATTTGGAATAATTGGGAGGAGATTCATGATACATGTTGATTCTCCAAACTGTTGAAACATACAAATGAAGTTAGAGCTGAAATATTTCCAAGCTTGTTTCAATCAAAAATAACTTCTGTGATACTCTGTTTTTTCTTAAGATCATATAAAATAACTTCTGTGAAAATCAAATTTGAAATATTATGTCTTTGTGTAGTAAATTTTGCTTGTAGAAAGAATTATGATTGTGCATAGTTAAGATAAAAATGTTAAATAATTTTATTTTGCAAATAAAGTTATTTTTATAAAATAAAATTTAAATTTATTTTTGTTCTTAGGTTTGACTGAATACAACTGTGAAAATAATGTGAATCCTTGTGGTGATGATGCATATTGTAATAAAACCAAAACATCAATTTTCTGCCAATGTAAGCCTGGATTTCAGAGGAATAGGAGAAACTGGCAGTGTGAAGGTATTTCTAAAGCACTGCCTTGAACCAAAACATAATGAGCATTTTTTAAATAGCAGCAAAACTAAGAATTTACTTGGTTTTGTTATTTCTTCGTTTAATGAAAACCTTGGAGACATATTAATATATATATTCCATTTAAATATTATTTAATATTACTTCATTATAATTATGTATATTTTACATTTTGGAATAATGTTCCTCTTAAATCAGTAGAAATAGGACTCTGAATAAAAGTATGGCTGCCTTAAGAGTTTTATTAATTATAATGCAATAACTCCTTAAAGCAAAGAAGTCTGGGAAAAAAAGAACTGTTTTTCCAAATATACACTGCTCTTTTTGATATGTGCTGTACTTTGAAGTATAACATTTCAAATCTGAGAGTTCTTTGGATTCATTTCACATGAATTTACAAGCCAATATCAAATATGCCCTTGGTATCTTATGGAATATTTATAATTTGTATTCATGCTTGTGGTGAGTGTTAAAATCTTCAATATTCAGTCAGCTAGAATTCAGGAAATTTGAAAATACTGAAATGTTTTGCTGATTGCATTGGTTTCATGGATCAAATATAAAAGGCTGCAGATTGTATTAATACCTATGATCAGTAGTGTAGTATTAAATTGGGGGAAAGCAGTGTGATATGCTGTCACACAGGCAAAATGTAGAAAACCTATGGAGCTTGCATCATGACATGCAACACTGCTTTCAGCATTTTGAAAAATTCATTGGTTCCTATGGATACCTGTGGCTATGATACTTTAGCCTAGGCTTGCACAGTTTATATTAGATAGACGGCATCCCAGACTTTGTACTACATGAAAAGGGCTGCATTCTAGAAGGAAACAGCTCCAGGGACATAGCCTTGCCCCAATTTAGGACAGGAGTTCAGAGTTTAAAGCTGCTTTACAGAAATGGTTATTTGGCTGTACTTTTGATATTACTGCTTTATACTATTAAAATATTGTTTATGAATTATTCTGAACAATGTTAAATTTGTTTCCAAATTTTAATACCATCTGTTCCATCTTTTTGCAACAGCTTGCATATGACTTGAAACAAATCATAAAGAATTTTCTTTTCTAGATATCAATGAATGTCTAATATTTGGCATCTGCTCCCAGCTCTGTATCAATGTAAAAGGGTCATATAAATGTACTTGTGAAAAGAACTATAAAGAGAGAAACAGTAACTGCATTGCAAAAGGTAAGCTGACAAAATAATTCAGGAAGCTGGTGCACACGGCAATCATGACCCTTTCATACACAATTTTCCTACCCCTTAATTGAAAACAATGCAATATAGTAATTTTGATGACAAACCATTTCATTTATAATCTGATTTGAATTGGATTTTCACAATCCTGCATATGATGGAAAATGTGAACAGAGCTACCATTTTTAGACCATGCTAATGTATTGTTTCCCTGCATAGTATATCGGTACTTGTCTGGGACTGAGGAGAGAAAATAAAGCATTATTAAAATTTATCAGTATGCACTGTGCATCTTCTGCTCAAAAAAGAAGTACACAGAGAATGTTTTTCCTCAGGTTTCTATTTGCGAGTAAAAGTCTTAAAGACATATAATGTACCATATTTTTCATAGTATAAGACGCACAGGAGTATAAGACGCATCTAACTTTTGGGGAGGAAAACAAGAAAAACTTTTGCCTCTGCCTCCCAGCAATTTGCCTTCCAGCAAACAGCTTTGTATTTCTGTGCATGTGTGCCTGACCCATAGAAATAGCAAAGAATTGGAGAAACGTATGTTCTGGCAGTATATTAATGCCAGAAAGTTTTCTTAAATGTAGTCACACTAACTCCTCTCAAATATTTAAATAAATCTACTCCAAAGATGACTAAGTCAGGATCTACATTTCAGACCATACTTGTACAGATCCTGTTAAAATTGATGTGCCTTTCTCGAAGTATACATTATTCTCTGCTATTTAAAAGAAGATATAATAGCACTAGGCCTCCTCAGATCAATCATTTATTTTAAAGGTTTTGTTGTCTAGAACAATAATAAAGCAGTCTTTAAAAAAGAAGTCTAATAATATGAACATTCTATAGGCATTTATAATTATTGACTTACCTCCTTGCAGCAAACAAGCCTGATTAGCACAAGAAAATAAAAACCTCTACCTCCCAGCAATTTGCCTCCTTGCAGTTTAGTTTCACTTTCAGTTTTAGAACATGCTGCCTGCCTCCAGCATGAATCAGCTGATGTTCGGGCTGATAATCAGTTGCTTGTGCTAATCAGGCTCTGACTGTTTGCTGCAAGCAGATAAATTGCTGGGAGGCAGAGGCCAAAGGTGGCTGGGTGGGGCTATATTCGGTGTATAAGACGCACCCAAGTTTTCACCCTCTTTTATGGTAGAAAAAGTGTCATATACTCCAAAAAATACGGTAATATGCATTCTAGCACTATCAAAGTTGACACCAGCCAGAATATCAAACAACTCAAATAAGTAGTGCAAGATGAAGAGAGACCTGGCCCATAGAATCACCAAGTGTCAGACATGACTGGAGAGATAACATCATCATCATGCATTATAAATTAAAAGCCAGTGTCAATCTTAAATTTCCCCTTTTTGTTTTATGTTGAAAGAAGACATCAAAGACTAACACTGGACTAAGACCAAAGGGCAAAATCTAACATTTATACAAGTTCTTCTAAATTAATCAAGATAATACTCAACACTTCACTTGTGCTTGGGTAGCAGGTGATTTATGGTTGAAGGTAGGGAGGCATGGGTTCAACTCAGTTTTGTTTTTGTTTTACTATGGAAGCCTACAAGATAATTCTTGGACACTCACTCTCAGTTCAGCTTATCTCACAGGTTTATGTGGGAAACATCAGAAAAGGGAGTGCTACCAATATTAATGAGTTTTTGGAAGATATAAATCTGATGAGTAAATATCAATTAAAAAACTGTTAAAATGTCTTCTTAATCAAGTGGCTCTTAGATTTTTGTACTTTGCATAGCTCTCATCCAAGTAATCAAAGAACCTGTTCCCCTCAAAAGAAAAATGTATGTATTCTTTTAAAGAAAGGTATCTTTATGTTTACAATCTGCTTTTACTGTTTCCATCATTCAACTTTTTTCTCCAAGGTTGGTGCTGCAACATGAAGCCACTTGAAGAGTGCTGAGAGGACCTGATATTATCAGTTGCTTTATCTACCACCAGCTGCTTGGAAGAAAAGTCTTTGCAATATCAGTAGGGAAGAACATTTGGACAACATTCTTGAAGAGGACCAAATGGCATAACCTTGTGTTTAAACTTTTTTGACTTTGTGTTTTACCACAAATGTGAAGTTACTGTCCAGGATAATGGAGAACATACTAATCAGCAGAAAGGGTCATGGACAGATGCCCATCAGTGTTGCTATAGGATGACATACAGTATGTGACACAGGCTCCTTTACACAATTAGCTTGGTAACTGCCAATGGTTACCATGACAACAATCTCCTACATTTGTCTTGTGAAGAAGTGCTTTCCTCCGTAGTCATGATAACCAACATACAGTTCATGCTGAATTCTTTCACACACTTTCATGGGGTAGGGGGTAGTTTAAGAAGTTATTACTTTAAAAGCTTATTACAGAAGGCCTCTGTAAGGAAGTTTACTTGCAATACTTAATACTGTAGTAATGCTTTTATAGTGTGCATAAGATGTGTGTGTGTGCATGCACACACACACTTAGCACATTTTGAATGCTTAAAGGCATGTTCATCCTTCAAACTCTTTAAAAATGCTAATTGTTCATACACGGTTTCAAAACTATTTTCCAAAAGGACTATATCATTCCTTTTGCTGAATTTTACATAGTGAAATACATTTCAGTAGTTTAATTAAAAAACTGACATGATTAAAAATACATGAAATCCAAAATAATTACATAAAATCCTTTGCTAATTATGTTTTGCTAAAAAGGCAGTCAGCATTCCCTTCTTTCACTTTTGAATTTGAAATCTTAGCCATGCGTGAAGCTTTTATGACACTGACTGCTTATGTAAGCTCTTTGAGAAGAGCTTGGCTTTTATATATTCTAAAAAAACAGAATTTTCCAAAATTTTTATTCTTTTCAGACGATGGAAATTCTCTCCACGACATATGAATACACACTATGCTCTTTTGAAAGTAGGAAATATTACCAATGCAACATTAAAACTTAAAATATCAGTGCACCATTTAACTAGATGGTCTAAGAACTGAAGTACCACATTGGAATTTATACTTGTGTGGATTTCAATTAAACTTTGCTCTCTCTCCTAAGTAGACCAACATCATTAATTTTAAAGAGTTTACAAGGTGAATTCTAGGTCCATGCCATTAGTTGCAATAATGCTTGGCTAAAAACTTTGAAACATTACCTCCCGAGAAATCAGCAGGATACTGTCAGTTGGCAGGAGTATAAATGCTCTGGAATGTTCTGCCCATATTAAGTTGGATAAACTGACATTCCCTTAGAAGAGAGTGAGTCCATTTGAACTAACTGGACTTAAAGTCAATTAAACATGCAGAGGATGACACTATTAAATTATTTTCTTGAAGGACACTGACTAATTGAAGGCTAGCTGATGTTAAACTTCATAATTAATAGGAAGGACAAGTTGGGAAGAAACATTAGGCATGTGCATGCCTCAATAATCAGACCCATTAAACTCATCAGTCTGTTTAGTTTTTACAGCATCAAGTCTAGCTATTTCCTAATGTGTAGCAGTGCAAGAATTTAAATTGTTTTGTGCAATTAAACCTTTAGTAAAATCTAGTGAGTTCATTATTTCAGTGGATGAGTTCATTATCTATTTTCTTTTTAATATACATATGTACACTTGGGCATGTGTGTCTGTGACCATATGTGTATATACACACACAAACATGTATTCTTTTAGGTGTGTAGAAATACAGGATTAAAGATGAAAAAAATGTAACTGAGAGATGCACTACTGTGTTAGCCCAGAAAATCATAATGGATTTTCTGAGAATATCTTCCATGTTATTGGAGGTTAAAGATGAAGAGTCAGGAAAAATAAGGCAAAACTACTATTTCAAATGCATTGTTTCTGGTAAAAATGATAAAGGCATTAAATCTTACTAAAAATAGCATAAGAAGTTTGAGATAACTGAAAAAGCAATGATAAAATTTACTGGTGGGCTTTTTTGGGGGGAGGGTTTGCCTTGAAGTCAACACTGACTCCTACTGATTGCCTAAACAAGTTTATGTAGGGGTTTCTTTGGGGCAAGATTTCAGAAGTGGTGTGCCCTTGCTCAGAAACAGTGACAGGCCCAAGGACACCCAACTAGCTCAAAGTGGAACTAGAATCTTACAACTTCTCCGTTCGTAGCCTGGCACCTTAACCACTCACCAAATTGACTATCGGTCGGACAATTAGAGAAGCAAAAATTGTATGGAAAACATATTGAGAATAATGTCATGTGCCATGTGTGTGACTCAGACATGTGCTATTGGCCCAAGGTTTAAAATGGTTCAAGACTGTTAATGTAAAACTGAATAACAGGTCATTCTGAAGATAGAAATCTGGAGAGCTAGCCACTGATGATCCTCTCACATATGGTCAGATACAGGGGTGGGTTCTAAGTTACCTCGCCGCCGGTTCGCTGCCACCCGTGCTGCGTGGGCACGCCTTGTGGCCACGCGCATGCGCAGCAAAAAAGAATTCAAAAAAATTCCAGAAGAAAAGGCCAAAAACAAGATGGCGATGCATGCGCAGTGCCGGAAACATGACTTCTGCGCATGTGCAGTAGAATCCCACCCCAATTTTTTTTTTTCCCAAAAAATAAAAATAAATAAAAAGATGGTGGCATCCACAGACCAGAACCGGCTCCGTGACATCACCAATGGCTTACTACCTACTCAGTAGAACCGGTCCAAACCGGTAGGAACCCACCTCTGGTCAGATACTGTAAAAATGGCTGACAAGGGTAGAAAATTAGATACATGACTTTAGACATCGTATCAGATCATTAATACAAGAGAAGGGCACATGCTGCCTTAAAAAAAGTCCCTTCAGAAGCAGAAGTGGTATGTAGCCTTCTGATTGTGAGTGTTAGCACCATCAGCCTACACATATTGGATAGACTCCCTTAAATAAAGAAGATATGGATCATCATAATTGTAGTGTGGTTCATATCTATGATTTTGATCCATAGGTAATAGGCAATATTGATCTTTGTTGATCTTAGGGTTCTAGAAAATGTTTGATAGCTTATAAAACAACCAGTCCAGGTTTTCACAAGGAAACAGAAATGATTCTGTTGTGATGAGTTTTCTGTATAAATGGTGGTCTTGGGGTGTTACTGTAATTTGTTTTCTAGTAATTTAATATATTGTTAATTATATTGTGTTGCACACTACAAAATATGTTAAGATGATGTATAAACACCTTTATTATGTCTACATGGATGTACAATTACAAAAACGTATTTCTTTATATCTCTTCTGACACTCCAATTTGAGCAAAATTCTGTGACAATTCTCAGTTTTTGTGTGAATAAACCTATACCTCTTCCAGGAAATATTCCTGAGGCCTATGCTTCTAGCCACTTATTTAAATACATCTAAATCTTGTAGAAAGGGAACAATACAAAATTAATATCACGTTAAATACTTCTCTTGTGATGTAAAATCTCAAAGTGCAGTTTAAAATAGTATTTTGATTAAAGCAATTAAGAACATAACATATTTTTTTCTTTTTCTAAGAAAAATGTTTATTACAGTTAGACAACTTATGGTTGACATGTCTGGATATCAGCCATCTGAGTGGATAAATGGTGCAAAACAGCATTTTGTTATTCCAAAATTGTCTTTATTGTTGGAATCAGGATTCTATACTGAATAACAAGCAGCTTTTATCACTGACATTGAGATGTTGAAATATTATGAGGAACAAAATGAAATATCTTTAAGAATTCTGTGACAAACATTTCACCATTCCCTAAATCTATCGAATAATGTAATTATTATTTGTTGACTAGATAATTACAATAACGTTTGAGTTGATGATTTACTAATTGGTAAATAGGTCTTGACTGTAGAAATATTTCTTTATTGTTCTGTTTCTATGTGAATATTATAAACAGGGACAGTTTGCAAAAATTTAAATAGTTTACAAATAGATAATACCATAATAACTATAAACAAGTAGTTAAAACATTTAACAAGATTAATATACATATGGAAGAGCTTAGGCAAATTATTATTTTTCACTGTAACCATTAACTGCTGCAGAATCAAAATAATTCTCTGACTTGAAATTTGTGATGCACTTCTTTAGCTAAATGCAATCTTTTGCAATCAACATAATGAAAGCAATTAGTGGCATCAAACTTTATTTCCAAGTCAGATATAGTATATATACTATGTGGTATGAGAACAGATCAGATCAACTCAGATCAGATTATGGCGTATGAATTAGTGTTAGCCTTTGAGAATATTGGAATGATAAGAAAGCCATTCTAAGCTAGTATTAATAGGAAACAAAATTCAAAGCAGGATTATTAACTCTTAAGAATATATAAAGCCTTTCTCTTCGCATTTCCCTTTCATTATCCTAGCAAGATAATGCAGAATAAAATTCTTCAAAATAGAGCCATATTATCCAAAGCCACAAAAGCCGTTTTTCTATTTGAAATAGCCATGTATTCTCAGGAAACACAGTACACTCGGGGAAAGTGTTGAGAAAATCTCATTTGGAATCCTCTAGGTCACTCACTGGGTTCATATTTAGCACAGCATAAATATGTGCATGAGTAGTTTATTAAAGGCATCTCCAGATAGCTGCTTAATGTGTGAAAGGACGTGGAAAAACTATTGAGGAAGTTATGTACTGTGAGAGAAAGCCTGCAATTCTGAGATTTCTGCCTTGAGAATGGAGAGAGGAAACGAAAGGCCGAAGCCTAGCACAAGAATGAGTCTGAAGGAGACAGCCAAAGGACATAGCCATCAAGTTAAATAAGCCATGGTCAGGTTCAGCTTTACTTATACTAACCCCTGATGATACCCAATAGATGGCTCTTCAAGGACCTGTTCTTCAAGTGATTGCTCAAGCAGCAAGTGGTCACACACCACAAGGCAATTACTTGGTCGTGTGTTTCTTCAGTTCCTGAGAATGGAACTGATGTCTCAGAAAGTTTCTGCACTTCACAACAAACTTCTTCAGTGTAAAGACAGCTGCACTAAGTCATGATTTTTTTCTTAGAAAAAGCCTTGGCTGAACTACAAGAGAAGTAGTTGGACTTGGCAAATCGATTTCACATTGGAATTGTGCAGAAGCCCTAGATTTTGAGCAAATATTCATGCTTGCCAGAAAGCATGGTTGCCTGCACTAATAACCTCACTAAGTGCTGAACACGCTTCTGATTACAAAAGTGGCCCAGGTGAAGGGCAGAAAATTAGGAAATTGAGCCATCCATTCTCCTAGCAGTAGTAGCAGAGCCCTAGATCTGGCATAGGATTCTCCCAGACAAATTCAAGTCTGTATATAATCTTAACTAGCGGCCGTGTCTTTGGCTTGGTCCACATTGTTCAGCCTTTTGATCTATGCTTCACAAGACAGCCAGAAGAAAATGAGACACATTCAGATTTGGGCAACCAAATCACGCTGATATATCTCTTGCCTACCAATCAGCATCCCAAGTGGGCAGATAATTTGTTGAAACTCCACATTCAGACCTGGAGGTTGACTTGACAGTGCAACTCATCTTTCTTAAGATATATCCCCCATGCTGGCTTTCCATATCTGCCTGCCACTGGAATAAACTAGCTTCTTATCTGGACTATTGGTCTTCTCATTGTCTGATAAGGCCAAGGTTGAGGGGTGAGTTCGTCCCTAAAGCACCAACTCAACTGAGATACATTCTGATCCCTTCATTCACTGGGGCAAGTCATACTGGGATGAGTTCCTGGCTCACACCACTTGAGAGATGAAAACTGAATGAGATACATGCAACTCACCTTTTAGTCCTTGAATCCAACACTCTATGAGGATTTCGTTACTGTAGTCCCTGCACCAAATGACTGCGATGGGATCTATCCACTGTCCCATAGCTTCAATCTGTAGCCTCACTCCATTACCCCAGCCCATCTACCTTCATACATAGTGAGTGATTATCTTGCTGAGCATTAATCCAACTGGTTCAAAGAAGTTATGTCCATGGGGTTCCCATGCACAGCAAAGAAGTGATGTGCTGACTAATAAAAGACCACACAGCCCATTCATTATGCCATTACCCACTGCTGTGGGGAAGGTGGGCTTCATGCAGATGGCCTTCTCTGAGTGGTAATAACAAAAGTGTGTGTTTGTGAATGTACATGTATTATTTTGCTTCAGTTCACACAGAAGGGAAGTTAATCTCCCTCCCCCAAACATGACAGTTGGTTTGCCTACTGCTGGATGTGATTACTATTGATGTTTAGATTTGAACAGCTCTTAATATGCAGTGAGCATCTTCATCTTCAAAAGCATTCGGAAAACCCTACAATCAATAGGACAAAAGAGTATGCATAAAGTGCACATGTACATCTAAACTCAGCAAATGATTGTTATTAACTCCCCCCTGCTAAGTTGACCTGCTAATCTTAAGGGTATATGTGTGCGTTCATGATTTGATGCGGTCCATGGTGCATTTTGCTGCAAAAGCTTGTTTTGATGTGTTGATTTGCCCTGTTTTTTTGCTGTTTTTCTGTAGAACAAGAGTTACTTCACTGAGCAAGGGTACAGCCTGAATCATAATGATTACAGTTAGGATGTAAGTGATAGCAGCCAGGCAGGAAGGGATTTCTGTGTTTCCCAGGTGGGCTTCTCTCCTGGGAGAGCAATTCTTTCTCTTACTACTCATCTGACCAAGCAAAAACTTTGTTTTAAGCAGCCAAGAAAAAAAAAGATAACTCTGCAAATACATTTTTAGATACTGAGATGAAAGGTCATGGTTAGGTTTAGACACAGACAACAGAATTTAGAATTTAGAAAAAAAAAAATAGAAAAATTAGAGAAAATGAGGTTTTTTTAAAATACAATCTTGATAAAGTAAAAAACTTTAATGGACTAACTGGAATTAATTCTCTTTCTCCCAGAATGTCCTCAAATTCTGGAAGAGGTTATTGGTGAAAATAATTGTTTCCTGGGGAGAGATCAAAACCACAGTTTGCCCTACAGACTGCATCTACCAATTTTGGACTCACAACATTTCAACGAGGGGCAAATGGCAACAGAGTTAGAATGTTTTGTATTGCTTTGCTAATGTTTACAGTTGTTTAGTTTTTTTGAAACAAAAAAAAACCCTTTTAATTTGATTAGAGTATCTCCTTATGTTTGGAATTTGTCAACTTTAGCCAAACTCATAACAACTCATTTGTCCTGATTGTTCTGTTGCCTTAACTTTGGTTGACTCAAAAAGGGCCAAGGGAACTCCCAGGAGGCATCCCCACTTGTTTCAAGTTTGAAACAAAACATCTCTGTTTTATAGTACACAATATTAGAGATTGCTGCAAAGCTTCATTCTTGTCCCCCTATATTTTCCCCACTTTTATGCTTAGGCTGCAAGAATGCAATGATTTGCAGTTCTCTTTCCTAAGATAGGGTATTGTGTTGGTCCAATTCTATGCAATTCCTATATATAGAAATGAGCTCCACTAAGTAGCATTTATCGTCATAAACATTAAGATAATTGATCTGAAATTTTCATAAATATGCCAAATAGTGCTGCTAGACAATCTAAATTATGCTGATAGGGCAGTAAAATACATTTTGATTTGTGAATGAATTAATCATATATGTTTGTATGTTTCCCTGGAGGGAAGGACAAATAAAAATATATTTATATTTGTGTGTGTGTGTTTGCATGTTTGTGTGTGTGAGAGAGAGTTTTCATCTTTAACATTTCCAGACATTAGACTTTTAGCTTAAGAAATCAATATTAGTGAAGAACATTGATAGGTGTTTCACCTATTGTTGTTATTTACAATTATAGACTGCTAGTTCTTTAAAAACCTGTTTGGTGTTTAACAAGACATAATAACAATATACAATAAATGAATATATACAGATAAAGGTCCCATAATAAGACAGAATAAAACTAAATGAAGTCAACTGAACTCAACCCAAATTAAGATGAAATCCAAACTCCAAACTGAAAGAGCTCTGTTTTTGAGCAGCTTCTGGATCAAGACAAGATGAAGCCAACTGGATATCCACTGGATTTCCTATGTTTATATTTCCTGTAGCACCTGATCTACCTTGCATTGCAAACCTATATGAGCAGTTTGAAAAGCCTTCACTACGTTCTTATATTAGAAGTGATTCCAAGATAATTGAAGTACTGTTACTTTTTATTATACTGATATTGCAATTGTAATTTTCAGTTCCTTTTTTTTTTTTCTTCCTTGGGGTGCAAGCATAGAATAATCCTATGCAGTATATCTGAATGCATGCACATTGGACTGCAGCACCAGAAGGTAACATGACTATGAATATGAATCCAGTCCATTTCAAAAACTTGAAACAACATTCTGGGAACAACGAAAATACTAGATCTAGAACATAACAGATTTAGGAGATATGCTGTTTCAATTCCAGATTTTGCTAAAGATTGAACCATATGTTAAGTACCACATATCTGTTAAAAAAGGTCTATAAATAGCAATCCATTACATTAAAATAGTGTCAGGTTTTGGCAGTTCTATTTTTATAATCTGCTGTTCAGATCCATTTGCAAAAAAGAAAAAAAATGACTGAAGAGCACATTTTTACTATGATTTTAGAAGGGGTCATTTATCATCTGAAGAGTGATTATAACAACCATCAAAATTTTCAGGTATTTAAATGATGAGTCATACACATTTTGTAGAAGGATGTGAACAGAGGATTATGCTGTGAAAAGGCTATGAAGAATAACTAAATCTGACCGGGGGGAAAAAGCTTTTGAAAAATTTAGGTAATGTAGAATACATTGAAATTTAATTAAGTATAGCTAAAGGACTCCTGCAGACAAATATTATATTGCTTATTTCAGATGTAATTCTGCCATATCCTTACTCCTTCCTTAGATTACTATTTTCCCCAAAGTGCCTTATAGGAAGAAGTTGAGAATGTGAAAATAATATTTTTCTTGTAATGCATAGTGGTTCATAATGAGTCTAATAGTTTGTCTGGCATGGGGCACCGGACTGCTTTCTCCCTTCACAATATTTCTTTGGACAAAGTAATCTTGCAAACATCCCATCAGGATGCTTGAATAAATGCTGCATCACCTTTCCCCATAACAAGTTTTCTTTCATTGTTTCAGAAAACTATATATTTCAATTTTGCCTCTACAATCAAACCCCTATGTACTTCAAGGCTCGAAAACCAAAGTGCTGGTAACTATTCGGGTAGAGAACTGAACAGATCATATTCTGTAAAATTATGCAATTCACATAGAAATATAAACCTTTATGCACATTTTAATTAAGTTTTCCTTCACAGCCATCATAACGGTGATCATTACTCTTCAATTTATGTCTTGCATGACATTATTTTATTTCATGTGGAATTTGTATTTTTTATGGCCGATACATTCTTGTATGAAATATTCAGGGTTCTGGTATAAAGCATGAAATAACAGTTTATAGGGAGGAAATCTATAGCAGATGAAGAAGAGCCCCTTCTGTCCTGAACTGGTTTGCTTGTAAATCTTAATCCCTGATAGAATAGAATAACAGAGGTCTTCTAGTCCAATCCCCTGCCTAGGCAAGAAACTGTACACCAGTGATGGCTAACCTTTTTCTTCTTGGTGCGCATGTATGCACTAGAGCTAACATAGGGCAATGCCTTGTGTGCCCTCACATATGGCTCCCTGTGCCACCTGTGGCACGTGTGCCATAGGTTCACCATCACGGCTCTAGTCAAAGCTAAAGTATATCTCTTTCTTAATTTCCCATCTCTCCATTATGCATTTTATACTAACTATCTAGTCTTGTATTCCTTTGATTTTTCTGAGCCCTGTTGGCACATTTGACATTTCTGTTATGGATTTAGTCTTTGCAAGATCTTTAAAAAATATGTTTGAGAAACTTGTAAAAAGTTTTGATATTTTGCCCATTTTCTCCTTCTTCAGTACATACAGTATATTGATACTGTCCAATCTATAGCCCATACGTTCTGGTATGCTACTTGTTGATCCAGAGATATTATTATTCTGTAGCTTTAAACAATGTATTGGGCATTCTGAATGTGGCTTGTGTTTTTATTTGAAAGCTGTTTTATGGCCTCTTTTTAAAGTTATTTGTATTATAAAAATAGAGAAATACAAAAGAAAGAAAATCTAATTTAGATAGTGAAAGTAGAAATAAAAAGAAATAATTACTAAGTATAAATAAAACATTACAGCTTAAGTTTCCAGTGACACATTCTCCCTTTTCTTTCCCCTGCATTTCTTTCCCCAACTACTGATCAAAACCGAGATATCTATACTTTATATTGAACATTAAAAGTTATCACTTGTTTTTATTTAAATTCCTCTCTTTTATTATTTTGATTATCCTTAACTTTTTTCTTAGAAACCATATTCCAGACATCTAATTTTGCCTTGCTGTGTAAGGCAAAATAAGGGAACCATTCCTGCTAAAATTTGGTTAGACTACTATTATGGATACATATGGTCAAATTTTGCCATTGCTGCACATTCTTCAAGGTTGGTCCCCCAATTTAATATTCTTGGCAAAGTACTTCTTCTTCAGTGTTATGCCAAATTCATTCTTGAATCTGTCAGCAGGTTTATTGTCTCTGGATCCTCGTTTTCTAGCAAAGGCTGCTTTTGAATATATATATATATATATTTGTCTACAAATATTCCATCTGATAATCCTATTTGCAAAGAAATAGTCTTTCTATTATCTTTTGACCTCCTTTGTCCTGATTAAGACTGATGATTTCTCTCTTGTTAAAATAACTTGTTTTTAAAATAACATTTTAAAACCCCTTTCTGTTCTTTTCCTCTGTTATTTCACATTTTTGATTGAGATATCTGTTGTTTCTTTTCTTGCTTGTGTTGACAGTCTGTTTCCAGTCATTGTACATTCTTCTTGTTGCCCAAGGCTTTCATCTTCCATTTTCCCTGGCTATCACAATAGCTTGTTCTGAAAGCCACTTGATTTTTTTCTTCTTTGAAAGTTTGAGAACACATTTTTTTTCAGCTTAGGTTTTCAGATTTCATATCTCTTTCTATTTGTCAGGTTTTTCTTTCGCAAGCAAAGGGTACCACTTCTATTCCTTATTGTGCTTGGATATCCTCTAGGCACACCAACTTTCTTTAATCACCCAATAACCTGTACATTTTATACTAATTCATGGTCTGCTTCACAATATGCACTTGCAAATATTCTGGATGGCTAGACGTCTAACTCCTTCACTTTCTATTTCCTTTAATGCAGTCATTTAATCTACATGTTGTCCATCTGGCGATGTCCAGATGTTGTATTTGAGTTTATCTTCCTTGAAGCACATGTGAGTTATAAACCAAGAATTATTTTCATAGGTAAATAGAAAGCTCTATTAAACTAACTCCTTCACTTTTTGGTTATCCTCATCCAAATATTCCTGTAAAACTAATTTCTTTTTTTCCAACATAGGGATCACACCAATCATTAGAAGTACTATGTCCTTTCAATCTGTTATAATGATAACCTCTAACTGTATAATTCCTTAATATCCTCCATCATGTAAATTCTCATTATATTTTGTTTTTGTATCTGTAGACTTCTATAACACTGATCTTCACTAAACATGCATAATTCTAAAAAAATATGATTCTGTTGTTTATCGGGTTACAGCTGGGCACATATTTAGCATTGTCCTTTTTGTGTATTGTTGCTGTTTTATGTCCTGAAAAATATACGATCTAATCATCTATTTATGATGGCACATTCTAGTCCACTTAGTGCACTTTATTTCTCCTTTGACAATTCCAGCTTTCCTTGATTTCCACTTCCAATTTTCTAATTATAAATGTCTTTGTAAAACAAAGAACTTTCAAAATTGATACCATCAATGACCAATGTTCCTTGTAACACATTTTTGTATCTGTATATGCATTGTTCTGGTATGGTCATTAATTCCAAATGTATTCATAAAAGCTCAGTATTCTTTCTTTAGCTAAAGAAGAACATTAACAATAGCATTTACAGCACTTAGACTTATATACCACTTCATAGTGCTTTTACAGACCTCTTTAAGTGGTTCACACAGTCAGCATATTGTCCCCAACAATGGGTCCTCATTTTACCTACCTTGGAAGGATAGAAGCAGTGGTGGGATTCGGGAGAACTTGTTATCTTTCTGAGCAGTTTGGTGAACTGGTTGTTGGAAAAAAATCATTAGGGCAGAGAACCAGTTGTTAAATTATTTGAATCCCACCACTGGATAGAAGGGTGAGTCAACCTTGAGCCTGATGAGATTTGAACTGCCAAACTGCAGCTAGCAGTCAGCTGAAGTAGCCTGCAGTGCGGCACTCTAACCACTGTGCCACCTCGGCTCTTATTGTGACCTATTCTATTCCATCCCATGCCATCCCATCCCACCCCACTCTCCACTCCTGTTCCTATCCAATATAGAAGTGGTTTACCCATGTCTCTGTTGTGCTTTATTATGGAATTCTTTCTAAACAGGGTTTCTTCTCTTATATCAGCTCAGCTCAACTTGCCCTCACCCCTTGTGGATTACTGTAAGCTTCCTCCTCCCCTTTGAGTTTTAGCAGTAAAGTGCTTATGCTCTTACCAGTGTAGCTGTAACAGCCACTGGAGCTACTGAGCCCTTCTGCCTCATAAACACATTTTAGACAGTCTACATGACTTTTAATAGAGAAGGAGTGGGGAGAAAGGGAAACAAAATAAAAAGGAATTGTAGATAATGACAGTGTTAGTGCCTTGCTTTCTTTTGTATAAGTGAATTAAATCATATTGCAGAATTAAATATCTCAGTAAGGGAAAATGTCTACTTTTATAGCCAGGCAAAAATTAGACTTCCAAAACATATTGTTCATTTTAGGATTTAAATGCATCTGCGTCAATAGTTAATCTTCCTATACAGCTGCTTGCCAACCTGTCAAGCTTTATGAACTTGCACATATGTCTTTCAGAAAATGTTGACAAAGATATGCTCAGCTCAGCTGAGCACGATATCCAACATTACAACAGAAAGTATATAGCTACAAAATGTGCACATGTCAATTAATGATGGCAAATAATTTTACATTTTTTGGAAGAAATATTTTCTTTTCCTTTTGGATTCTGAGTGGCTCATTGACAGAATAAGTCATAACAGGAATGAAGTTTACTCCTGGAGGAAGAATAAATTTATTTTACTTCTCAACATATAGAAGACAGCTGGGATACTTAATTGTTTCTTTATTTTCTCAGAAGAAATGGCCCTTGCAGTATTCCTTACAATGAGATTATATGCAACATCATGTAGTCATATGATAACTCCAGGAAACATTTCTGACTTACTCTGGACATTGTTTTTCACACCACAGAATATAGAAACACTCCAAATCTGTTAATGAAAGACTGTTCCTTAAAATACTACTTCTCCATCACTATGTCTATCTTTAGGTAAATTATAAATAGTAAATATAGGGGTGTTATCAGTATGTATGTACTTGGTTGGAATGAATGGATTGCTTATGCAGCTGAGTTAATACCCTGTTTTCCCCAAAATAATACCTATCCTGAAAAATGCATGTTTTTACATGTGCACCTAGTATAAGCCCTGCCTCCAAAATAAGCCCTACTTAAGAGCCTGAGAAGCTGCCCAGTTGCCCATTCCATCTGGTTGCTTTTGGTGCCACAGCCATGGGGTGAGGTGGTGATGGAGCTGCCCCACGTATCCCACAAAGACTTACCTCAAGACACCTGTAGCCAGGACACCCATGACCTGACACCTGCCTCACCTCATGGTGGCAGTTCCAGCAGCCCCGTCCAACAGGACCCTATGTGGCCGCCGGTCCACTTCTACTCACTGGCATGCCATGAGCAAGCAGAAGAAGTGGGCTTCCCATACATGGGGGGGGGAATTAAAAATCCACCAAAATAAGCCTTAATGCTTATTCTGGAGCCCAAAAGAAAATAAGATCCAGTCTTGTTTTCAAGAAAACATGGTAGGTAAGGAACCACAGACCTAATTTGGAGCATGATATAGTTGAACTTCTGAATAACAAAATGTCAATACTAACATTGATCATGGTTCTATTTCAGCACACAATTATACCCACACAGCAGAATCAGGACCATTATTAGTAACATGCAAAGCAAAATTGAATTCTCAATCTCCTTCTAGTGTAGTTTTATGTTTTTCAAAACAGTTGCTACTCCACAGTATTTGTTTTATAGATACTTTATAAATACTGCCAGAGAATTTTTTTTTTCTGTTTAAGAGCAACAGAAAACATAGAGATGAAATGCAGTGCTGTTTTAAGCAGCAAAGTGTCAGTGTTAATAGCTTCAGAGAATACATTAAAGTGGGCTATTACACACTTCTGATAATTTTAGAGCTGTTCACTTGCTTAGTATATATTATGATCAGAGAGATTGTATATTTTACATTTTTCATGACAGTGATGAAATGAAGATAATATACCCAATGTATATTTCCACAAACAGCTGTTGAATGTCCCTGAAATAATTTTCAAAGTCATTAAGTACATTCCTCCTCCTAAAAAGAGTGAATGGCTAATAATAAAAGCAAAGATACTTCAAACAGGAGCATGCAAGTGCAAATCAATCAAATGATAAAGTGCTAGAAGAGTAACTGGCTCCAAAACATTATTCCCAATCCTACTCTTGCAAAAATGTTTATGCATTGGATGTGCATTCCTCCTGTGCAGATGGCATATTATTGTCCTAGAGTAAGTGAACATTTGCATAGCCAAAACAACCACCAACAACTTTCTCCCTGCAAATTCTGGATAAATTAGACTATGCCAACATAGGTTCCAACAGGGAAGGACATCATTACGGAAAACCAGATGCTGAGATAAAGCCACAGGAACATTGGGAAAAGGGAATATAAAGCCAAACCTAGGGTTCTTAAAGACTTAAATGTCAGTATGTAATCGATATACAAAGGGATTTCAGATACTTAAGGCCTGCATTTCATGAATAAAATCAAGGGGGATTGCTACTATAACGAAGAGGATCTATTTCCAGTTGTTTAGTGGTAAAGGTGCCTATAAGTGCAGTGGTGGGATTCAAATAATTTAACAATGGTTCTCTGCCCTAATGACCAGCTGGGTAGGCGTGGCTTGGTGGCATTGTGACCATGTGGGCATGGCCAACTCAACGTCACTCACGTCAATAGGCGCTTCGCCTTAGCTGTTACAATGTAATAAGGATTAAGCAGAGAAGCAGTTTCTGTAAGCAGGGCAATAAAGTTTAGGCTAGAAACAACACCAGAATGTCTCTTTCCTGCCTTCCTTACAGGATTAGCCCTGTAAAGTGGGAAAAAAACCAAGATGAGATTTCTTCCAACAACCGATTTTCCAAACAGCTTAAAAAGTTAACAACCGGTTCTCCTGAACTGGCTGAATCCCACCACTGCATAAGTGCCAGGACCTTTGACTGTTGGAGCAGATCATTGAAAATTCTAAACCAAAGTCAACTTTGAAATAGTTTTAATTATTTAGGATACATAGTACAAACTGTCCCCTGATTTTGTTTCATTCATTGTGCCATTTGATGCCTTCATTTATTATTTTCCTTATAACTTATCTGGATGTCTTGTGTTTGGAATTCATAGGCCCAGGATGAAGACAAATATTAAGCATCTTAGTCCAGGTAATAATTAAAGGATTTTCATACTTGTACCATTCACAGAGCAGATATTAAGTGTAGAATATTTCAAGTAGAACTATTATTGCCATACCACCTTATCCTTTATTATTTTCACATTATTTTAAATAGTTGCGGAAGCTTTCAGCTTTTATTTATACCAAATAAAAAATAAATATAAAAAAAGACTAATATGTTGTAACAAAATATTTAGTATTTAGCAAAAATATCAAATCATGAAAAAATCATTTAGCTAGCAGGAAAACCATATGCCGCAGTAATGAACCATCAATGAAATCGATAATGCACATGCAAGATAAAACTGATCAGCCAGCTCACTGACTTTGGCAGCTTTTTCTGTGCTTGGCCCTGGCTCACTTTAATTATGTATCCATCCTGCAGCGATAATAAATTAGACATAGGAGACATATCAAGAATGTTCTGAAAAGCTCCAATTCTTTGGGAAAGTATAAAAAGACAGATTGTCATATCACTGGTGGTGGTGGTGGTGGTGTCATTATCATTTTATTTTCTGGGGGAGAAACCCAGAAGCAAGTTTTTGACTTAGATTTTTGTAAGAGATTCTGCTGAGTGAAACACAAACAACCTTCTTTCTGCCTCTTCAGGTCATAGCCATTTTTATTTTGAGTCAACATATAAGAATTCCTTGTGCTACGTTTGCCTAACAGTTTCATAAAGGATTAGAATACTGATACTGTGAACAATTCTACTTGTGGACGTTGAAAAACCAAAGGCCTTTGTCATTGAAGTTCTATATTCATGGTGCCATAGTAAAGTTTTATATTCTGCGTGTGGTGGTGTAGTGGTTAGAATGCAGTATTGCAGGCTGATTCTGTTGACTGCCAGCAGTTCAATCCTGACCGGCTCAAGGTTGACTCAGCTTTCTGAGCAGAGGTGGGTTGCTGCTGGTTCGGTTCAGTTCTATGTAACCGTTAGTGGAGATTTGCCGAAACGGCAGCAACAGCCAACCGGCCATGCCCCGAGCCGGACCTCCAGGAGGAAATTGGTCCTCCCAGTGGAAATTGACTTGAAAATAACCCTCTGCACATGCGCAAAGCCTCCTATGCATGCACAGAGGGTTATTTTTGAGGCAATACCCAGATGCAATGAGGGCACGTACGCAGTGAATGCCTGAGCACAAACCACGCACTTCCGTTCCGACCAGAACCGGTAGGAAAGATAAGTACAACCCACCCCTGCTTCCAAGGTCAGTAAAATGAGGAGCCAGATTGTTGGAGGCAATATGCTGACTCTGTAAATGCTTAGAGAGGGCTGTAAAGCCCTATGAAGCAGTATATAAGCGCTATTGCTATATTCACCAAAGCTATCATAATCTTTTAGCTGTGCTTCAAAAGCTTTTATTACTAGGTGGAGATCTTATGGCTTCAGATTTTGTTGTGGCTGTTAGAAGTCAAAATAAATATAACACAAATTAACAAAACTGATCACATAGTAAAACTAAAAAATGCAAAATAACCAATATATTTTAAGCAAATGCTAGTGGAGTAGAGCAATATATTTTCCCATTATAGTTTGTAAGACTCAACAAATTTGGAAATAGTCAAGGACAGAGTTGTGTGTGTGCGTGTTTGCATGTATATCCACTTTCTAAAAATGTGCTTAGAGTAGCTTAGATTTCTATCATATTATTTCCCTTCTGCAGTATACTTTATGCTGGAGGATTGTTTTTAAAGTGATACAGTTGTCTTTGAAATTCTTTCAACAGACTTGCCCTTAGCTATCTATAAGACCTAATACTTGAACTTTCTATTTATGTGATGCTACATTCAAAGATCACCTTTCTTTCAGGGAATTGTTCTATAAGCTTTAACCTGAGGCAGCAGATAATACAATCTCTAGTGTTGTAATCATTTTGAGTATATATTTCAACCCAATTCAATTAAAATATGTAAAACTCAGAATTCTTTTTCCCAGGAACATCAGTCTAGTGTTCAAAAATAATTCCAAATTAATTCAATGTACCCATGCTGCAGGTGCAGAGATCTAAATGCTGCTTTCTACACCAAAAGCAGTTTAATTGTTCCATTCCTTGCCTTCTGCTTTTCTCCCCCTCAGAATACTTTTCTTCAAAAATCCTTCATATCACCACATTAAAATTCTGTCAGTTAACTAAGCATATACCATGGCTGCTGCATTCATCATGATAATTATGTAGTGCTTGGTGTATTTTGCCAGTCAAGTACATCCTCTGTATTTGATATAAACCTTTCAAACAGCAGGGAAGAAATGGGTAAAAAAATGAGACCAAGTCACAGAACTAGGCAGAGTGATTGAGAAAATCACTTCTATTTATGCCACAGAGCTGCAGAATTAGTTCAGGATCCAACATTTTCCAAATGCACAATATACCACGTGCCCATAACTAATTGGATTGCTTTTTCCAAAAAGCAATTGCTTCCTCCGTTTATGTTTGGCTTAAAGTACAACTAGGTACTGCTTTATAAATGCAGAGCATAACATACCACTCTCAAATTTATTTAATTATGATTGCATTAGCAGTTCAGTCTCTCGTTCTCTCCCCCAATATAGAGAATAAGAAGTACCTTCAACCCATAGCAACACTTAAAAAAATCTACATTAAAATATATTGTCCTTGATTCTATAGAGCAGTGTTGGTGAACGTTTTTGGCACCAAGTGCCAAAATGCAGCATGTGGACCAGCCACCTGGTCTTCTGGTTTCTGGCACGCATGCTAAGATCAGCTGGTAGGTGCGCATTCACACACTGGAAACCGGAAGATCATCTTCCTGGCACACGCATGCGTGAAAACCAGCTGGCCAGCGCACCGGAACCCAGAAGAGCAACAGGTGACGGCTCATGTGCCCAGAGAGATGGCTTTGTGTGCCACTTCTGGCACGCATGCCATAGGTTCGCCATCACGGCTATAGGGCATGTGTCATACGAGAGAGAGAGAGAGAGAGAGAGAGAGAGAGAGAAAAGCTTGTCTTCTCATCAAATTTGGACAGTCAGTTCTTATAGATACAATCACTTTTCTTTAACAGAAATATAAGGGAAATGCAGAATATGTCTATAATAAAAGTTCATAACATTAAACCTTGCTCAAATTAAACCCAACTTTTAATAGTATTAATGCATTTTGCTGCCAACATCTTTAACTCACATTTAAAATAACAGGGTGACCTGTTTCTAGGAGAAACAAATAATAAAGAAGAATCATAAATATTATTAACTCAGAATCTTTGTTTCATAAAGTAGAAAGTAAAGGCTTTCTCTGCCCTAGTTAAACAATGTTCAGTAAAGAGAGGTTTCCTGGATGTTCATTATCAGAGATACCTTGTATTCCATAAAAGAGAATTCAACTTGTTGATATATTCAGAATACTTAAAATATAAACAGTATTACCAACAGAATCAGAGAAGAAATCATTTTAGCTTTATAAAGCTTATTTAATGGAAGAGATAACAGTGATTGCTTCCTTTAAATTGTTCTTGCAAAAGTAATTGTTTTTGCTGCAGTTTCATTTTAATTAATTACCAAAAAATCATTTCTAGAAGGAGGATATAATTTTTATTTTAGGGCAATCTCAAGGCAATAATCAATCATAATTTTCATCATCTAGGCAATAGCAGTAAAATGTATAATGAAAAATAAATCCCTTTAATAATCCCTTTTATAATCATTTTACATTTCTGGCAACAACTTTAGAAGGCTATATCTCAAAAATAAACTACAAGGATTAATGTCCATCATAGCTCAGTAGCATCTTTAAAAGGTACCAGGGACACGTACATTACTCAGTCATCTATCAATATTTGAACATGGCAAAAAAAGATCTAAAAGACAAAACTCTTAAAATAAATTCAAAATCCCCATTTAATGGAAGTACTAGCTGTCAACTACCGTAATAAATACAACAATGAGTATAAAGTTCAGCATATTAGGGAAAAAGAATAGGAGCATAATTATTCAGAATTTAAGCAGAGAAAGGGATAAGATTACAGTAAAACAAATGACTGTACACTTGAATTTACGCTTTCACTCTGATCCGTAATTAATTAAAAATATATATTTTGTCTGAAGAAAATCAATTTGGCCTCAAGAGGAATGAATATCAAATACCTAAAACGTCCTTTATCAATATGGATTTTAAATAAAAGTAGGTCAGTGCAGGTCACAGAAGATGGACTGTAATGTTTTGCAAAACCAATTCTATACAATTCCTAAAAACCTTCTTTTGGGGCACTCCACTCTCCAAACTCTACTGCAAACAACATTGGTGGAATGGATTTCTTAAAGGACAGTTTTAAAATTCAGTTTACTAATCTGTCTTCTTGTTACTAATCTAAACAATCATAATTGCCCTAACTCTCTAACCTTCCAAGCCAATGTTTCATTAAGCACCATGCCTAGATATTTCTATTGCTATGTTGCTCTAGGATGGCTTCTCCAATAGACAATTTCAACATTTTAGGTTTTCCCAAATTATAATTTTGTTATCAGTGTAATTTCTCAGTGTGATCATATTCTGACTTTTTCAACTTTCTTTTCAACTCAGCTTCTGTACTGAGAGAAGAACCGCCTTATTAACATAGGTCAAAGTGAATATTGTGTCAGGTACAAAGAATCAGGAAAACTCGCTGTGTTCAAAACACTGAAAATTGTCTGTAAACTACCCTACCCCATCTCTAGCAGAGGGATTAGAGTAATTGCTACATTAAATTCAGTAGATACGTATCTGTCTCGGTATTGGCTGAGTTTATCTAATATGTATTACAATTTATTGTATCAAAAGTAGCAGCCAGATTAACAAATGTTACATGCAAACATTTTGCAGTATGCTTATATACTTGGCAATGATTGACTGTGCTTTGAAATTTCATAAAACCTATTTGCAAGGTTTAAGCAAATTCAGTCTTTCAATTTATCTGATATTTTTGCATAAGGTTCAGAAGAAATATCAGAAGGGTAATTTGTTATTCATCCTCAGGTCATTAGTTTTCCTTTTTCTTTTTGTATATAAGTAGTGTTTTACATATCCTACAATATTCCTGAAAATGTTTCTTTTCCATTAATGTAACAAAACTGTTGAGCTAGCAGAAATGACCACCACTGAAATAATTTTTATACTACTGCAAGAATCATATATTCACCCAAAGCCTTGTTAGGCGCCAATGAAGCAATTAATTTCTATATCTGGTTCATAGAGAATAATGCTCAAAAACTTCATAGATCCCAAAATATAATTAGCCCCTGACTACTTAAGTTGTAGCAAAGGTCTTACTAGTCAATATTCATTACAATCAGCCATCTATAACTAACTATTCCATCAATTTCCCAAACATTTTTCCTCCCAGTTGGATCAAGTTCACTTCAATGTAATTTTGCAAATCACTCTTAATTTTAACAATTTCTATTAATCAGATTGGCAGTTTATTAAGCACAAATTTAGATAAATGAAATACCTAAATCTCTAATATATTTAATCCTTTGCTGGTTATGGAATACACTACATTTTTCATCTGAAACCCTGATCAAATCATGAATTAATGTGTTTCTATATTACATATTATTCTTATGTAGAAGTATATAGACAATCCACATCCATTTGGGTTATAATTTCAGAGATTTCCTTTTATAAACAGAGAAACAGAAACGCCCACTGGTGGGCAAAGAAGCAGAGAGTGCAGGAACAACTTTTGAATTCCTGCCAGCTTCCCCACTGAGTTTCCTTTTGGTTAGCTGGCAGGGAACATTGGAAATCCTTCCTTTTCTCCCACCCTCCCTCTTCCATTCTGCAACATCAAATTTAAGCTTTCTGCCCAATTCCCCATTGATTTAATTTAAAAAGTTGCCACATGGTTGAAGGATGGGTGCACAGAAGTGTAACAGACATTGCATTAATTGGGGAGGGCATGTGTGAATAAGGTCAGCTACAATAGTTGTTATTTTTAAACTATCACAAAACATTACCAAATCATGATCATGCATAAAAGAGCAATAAGAATGTAACTCAGACATGTCTGTATTAGTACATCACAGGTGGTATTCAGCGGATTCTGACCAGTTCTGGAGAACCGGTCTTAGAAATCTTGAGTAGTCTGGAGAACCAGTAAATACCACCTCTGACTGGCCCCACACCATCTATTCTCTGCCTCCTGACTCCCAGTTTATCAGCTGGGTCTTTTTGTTGTTGCCCTGCACAGGAGAATGGAGCTGGAAAGCAGGTTAGTGGGGTGGGGAGGGAATGGGGATTTTGCAGTAACCTTCCCCCGGAGTGGGGAGGGAATATAGATTTTACAGTATCCTTCCTCTGCCATGCCCAAGCCATGCCAAACCCACCAAGCCACGCCCACAGAACCGGTAGTAAAAAAAATTGAATCCCACCACTGCCTTATCCCTTCCAAAACATATATTCTTGAGTAGGTTTATTCCCTTTGTCTTCTACCAATACTGTTTTTATAAAATCCCCCATATTTCAATACAATTGTTTACTTTAATCATCCCTTTTAAATTTTAATTTCTGTTGTTAATTTAGCATTTGTTGTCATACTCCAGATTTCATTGTACCATTCATTTCTTTGAATATCCCAATTTCATCCCCAATATTTAGCCATCACTAATCTAGCTGCCATTATGAAATTTACAATCAATTCTCTTTTTGTTTCATTTATATCCTGTTTTTCGACCAGCAACAATAATGCAATCCTCGGTGACATATCTAAATTTACATTCAAAAGTGCTCTGGTTTCCCTAAATCTTTTGTGTGCACTATCACAATCCAGCCTCCAATATGTTTGTATGATCCAACCTCTTTCTTGCACTTCCAACAAATATTTGTATATTTAGCACCTATTTGATGTAATTTACATGGTGTTATGTAACCTCCATATCACTTTATATCAATTTTCCTTAACTCTGATATATTCTTATATACTCTTCTAGTCCAATACACTTTGGCTGCCAATCTGCTAGATTGAAATGAGTGGGTAGAAAAACTTAGAAAAAGGCGGTCCTTAGCGTAACCTGTTGAAATCCACATGCCTTAAACTTGCCAAGGCTGAGAAACACTGGCATAGAGAATGACAAACTACTTTTAACAACCCATTCAATGCCATGTCAGGCAACGAGTCTATAATTTGAAAAAGATAGACGATACGTAGAGTGGACTAATAGGACTGCCAGAAAAGCTGGTCTTAATTGTGGAAGAAGTTGTTAGTTTACATAGTTTAGCATTTCAAGAATATGTTTCATTTATACCTTACATCTGTTTCTGGGATTAGCCCAGAATTATTCGGATGCTGTGGAGACTTTCTGTGCATTCCAACATTCATAGTTGCTACTCATTGCTTTATTTTACTTTAGGTCCTTTTTCAAAGGCAGTTCTACTTCATTCATTTCTTCCACTGTTGCCTCCATTCTGCAGTATTATTTCTACTGGAATTAGAAGATTCCACTGACTTATTCAATTTCATCATTTTTCCATAGAAAAGGTTTATTCCAACTCATGTTTTTAAAAAATGAACAAAAGTACAGGAACACAGATTGCATACATTTTTGTAAATGTATGCATTTTGAACACTTTTCTTAGCACATGGATTTGAAGCTATTGACCCTAACACATATATTTTTACTCAATTTTTACAATTGTAAATTTTAGTACAATCTATCTATTGTGTACCAGGAAGGTTGGAGGTTCCCCTAGCTCTGCTTGCCTCTCTGAATGCTTTATCCATTGCTTCAGAGTTTGTTTCACCTGATCATATTCCATGTTAAAAAGTGTGGAGGAAGAATAGCCTAAATTTGAAAAATTACATTCAACAGCCATGACCTATGTAAACTGAAAATTGTCATGAAGAACAATATTGCTAAGCCTTGGGGAAAGAAGTTGAACTTTAACCAAAGTTTTACAGAAGCTAGATGTGCTCTGGATTCAACTTTTATCATACCTCTCTCCAGTCGTACATATGTGTTTGAGATGGAGTGTGGTATTTGGAGAGCTGCTTTGATGAACGATAGTTTATTAACAAGAACACAACCCTGAACTTCTATAATAAGGTATAATCTATATATCTGCCTCAGATATCTCCCGCCCCCCAATTTTGGGAAGTATAATTTCAATTCTTACAGAATGAGAAGCTGTAACAAAGTAACTAAATGGAAACTAATGAAGGAGAGAAGCAACCTGGAATTAAAGAGAAACTTCCCAACAGTAAGGACAGTTAACCAGTGGAACAACGTGCCTTCAGACATTGTGCATGCTTCATCCCTGGAGGATTTTAAGAAGAGACTGGATAGTCTGAAATGATATAGGATCTCCTGCTTGAGCAGGGGGCTGGACTAGAAGTCCTCTAGTTACAATGGCCGTGACTTATGACCATTGCAGCATCCCCATAATCACATGATCAAAATTCAGATACTTAGCAACTGACTAACATTTATGACGGATGCAGTGTCCTAGAGTCATGTGATACACATTTGCAACCTTCTAACAAGATGCAATTGATATAAATCTGATGCATAAACCATTGCAATATCCTGGGGTCATGTGATCTCCTTTTGGGACCTTCTGACAAGCAAAGTCAATGGGGAAGTCAGATTCATTTAACAACCGTGTTACTAATTTAACAATTGCAGTGATTCACTTAACAACTGTGGCAAGAAAGATTGTAAAATGGGGAAAAATTCTTAACAAATGTCTCACTATGCAACAAAAAATTGTAACTTGAGGACTACCTGTACTAAAAACAAACACTATTAATGCTAGAAATTTAAATTACTATTCCTACTAACAAAATTGTGTAGCATTATGGATCTATTAGCTGAGCTACCAAGCAGACACCTCACAAAGGAATCCTGAATAAGTTTCTTTTGCACATTGACTTCATATATGATGCTGAATGTGCATAAACCATAAAGCCATAAATTTATTTTGCATTTTCATCTCGAAGATGAAATTTTCTCTTAGCTTATTATGGTCAGTACCCACCATTATTACAGATGAAAGAACTAGCACAGTTCTCTTTGCTAATCCCGCCTATTAGAGAATAATTTAACATGAGAAAAAGCTCCTAGATTTCCAGTGAGCTTATTTGTGCCATCACAGATCACCTCCAAAGAGCAGAAAATACATTTGGAAAGTTTATCTCCAAGTTCATCTACGGTAGAAAGACGCATTAAAACGTGATGAATTTCCCATAGAGTATTTTCATCCAAGCTAGACATTAAAAAGTTTGAGCAAGCAATGGATTTTAGCATACACATCTATTCAAAAATCCTTTCTAATGATAGTTCAAAGTTCAGATATATTAGAAAACTACTTTAGAGTAAGTACACACATATATAAAAAGTAAGTAAAAAAATAGTAATAAACATGTTTGGTTTTTAAGGAAAGATGCTAAAATTTACCTAAACATATAATGGAAAAAATCGCTAGAGCATGACATAATTCAAACAATGAGAACCTTTTACAAAAGCTGCAGTTATTTTAAATTATTATTTCAATGTAAGTTCAAGCCATATGGATATTTTTATGTAATGGTTATAAATCTGATTTTTTTCCTGATTGCTTTGGACAGATTTAGCTTTTTTCTTTCAACAATATTGATATTTTCATATCAAATTGTTCCCTGCACTCCTTACTAATAATTTTTAATTTTATATTAGGTCTAATTGCCCATTTGCATTTGTTGCATAGAATAAAGCAATAATTCACAACTCTTTTTATGAAACAGAAAAAAGCACAAACTCCTATTTCTCTGTCTTTATTTGTTTTAAGGCATTAAATTTAAGAAAATCTGGGGAGGGGTGGAGAGAAGGAGAGAAAAAGAATACTTAGTTGCCAAATACAAGACAAGATTACACTTCATAAAATGGCTTTACAGACTCAAAGGATTGAGAATGCTCCTTTTACAATGTTAATTAATCCAATTTATTTATATCCTTGATGTTATAAGCAATCAATTTATGACAATTGGAACACTGTGAAAAAAAATCTCAGTATGCATTTGTTGAGGTTTAACCTACTTCTACTTTAATTATTATTTCCATCATTCATTTTCTTCATACGCTTAATCCTTTTCTGATTCAGAACAAAAATGCTTGACATTAATTTTTGGGGAGACACTGAGCTGCAGCTTTTAAGCTTCTTTCTCATTTTCAAAGGCAGAAGACATAAACAAATCTAATTACAGCTGGTTGTGATCAGTTTTCATTGCAAAGGGAATTCTTACTCTTCATTTGACATCTTGTATTCTGACAAGCAGAACTTTCCCTGCAGTGTGGTCTTCAACAAGGAAATAGTCTTGCATACTGGAGGGATGAAATTCAAGATTGCTCCAGATCACTAATCTCATCCCCTAGGCATCTGTTCATGGCAAGGGAGAAAGTTTACTTTAGGACTATAAGTAGCAAAATAGTTATATCACTCATTAGATCTCTATGTAAGGATTCAAGGCCTCAAGAAGAGTTGTGGGTAGATATTTAAAATGAAAAACAGCATGAATATTCTTTTTTGCAACATCAGATTTCTTGTATAGTCTGACATAGTATGCAATTATCCTAAAACAGTGGTACTACCAATGATGCTTCAAGAAATTCTTGAATTTATTTATTACACATTTCTGTAAAATCCATGTATTATAAATTTATAATAAAATAAATAGGCTTACTCAGGACTTGGGCAGATCATTCTTTTTCAGCACAAAAACCCTCACAGGTGGTAAATATATATTTATGTAAAAAAACCTCAATAGCATTCAAAAAGAACACCACCAAGAATTATTCAGATGAAAATGACAAGTGCCCTGAGAATAAATCGAAATCCCTTTTTGCAGGGGGGGGGGGGGAACCCTGAAAATGTACAAGGCAGATTTCAGAATAAAACTAGTTTGAATGTGTTTTTCAATTAAACAGGAGGAAGTACTGTTCATATTTTCCCAGTTTCAGTCATAAAAATTGAGTTCTTAGTTTCAATGTGAAATAATGTTAAACTTTGACTGACAATGTGAAAATCATCAGGGATAGGAAAATATGCCAAAAATAAGTCCAACAAAAGGTAAAGTCAAATATGTATTTTCAATGATGCCAATAAAATTATGCTGTATTAAACAGATGCAGTTTCATCTTTTTGCATATGTGGTTCTAGCTTACTAACCTACTTCCAAAGCTGTCACAGAATTCTGAGTCATAAAGTTGTATTCAAAATCATATCAGTGCAGTGACTTTTCAAACACATTGTAATTATATTCAGAGAGAAATAATGTGAACAGTCTCTTACACTGGACAATATGCAAAGTTTATTGTGTTTTATAGTAATAATAAGACTGATAACTGATATCCCAAACATAAAGGATTTATAGCCAATTTAAAATATATTTGTACACATGCAGAGATAGTTGCTGACCTAAACAATGGGTCCTGCTTATCAGTTATCTGTTGCTATGCATGTAATGAAAAACTGAAATGACACCTATTGTACTTCTTTTCTTTGGGTATGGGAACAAAGGAAAATAAAGCAATCTGGCAATAACAAAAGGGAGGAGGTTCACCATTAGCATTAGGTATCCTTCTTTATATGCTGGGATTATAGGGAAAAGAGGAACAGAACTGAAGGGCTGATGGAAACACCATTGACCGAACAGCTGTTTGAGTGACAAGAGAAAAAAAAGGAGGAAGTAGAAGATAGTTTGAGGAGAAAGAAGAGGCAATTATAGAGCCTCACATTTTAAGGTGGTTACTGTAAATGCTACTCATTTCCCACTCAGGAGTGAAACTGAGAAAATTGAGGGAATAAAGATGATGTCCAAAGCAGTAGTTATATACAACTGTGAACCATCATTTCATTTCTCTGTCAGTTCAGTTATAGAGTCTCTTTTTGGTATACAGCAACTGAGCATTTTGCATACAGAGTTTCTTGCTTTGGCAAGATATAGCACTTTTTTGGGTGGAAAGATCATCAAGTAAATGCATCAAGGGATTCTTTCAGTGAGTCCAGTTTTGCTTTTCTTTCTGCTAAATAATCAAAAATTGATAATATGGTCCATGCAGTCAGCAAGCTTTACCTACCTACAGATACAAATTCTGTGGTCTCATTTTTTGAAATCTCTTTCTGAAAGCTTTCTGAAATGCTAAAGTTGAGTACGTAGCTGCCCCACGGATGGGGGTGGATGGGATGGGTTGGGATTAGCATATATAAAATGTTTAAAGAATTGTTATTCTTATAAGTGGCATGTTCCTCTGTACTACCCTCTTCTAAGGTCCAATTCAACATGTTGTTCTGACCCAGCTGCCGGACCAAGGAACATAGCACAAACAAACCTTGTTTTAATTAGCTGTCTTAGCAGTCGTTCTATAGTTCATGACATGATTAATCAGTCTTTTCGGTGCCACAGCTCCCTTTCTTAACAGTTGGCAATAGTCCAAACAAAACAAGACCACAATTCAGATGAAGAGTCTTTCTTTTCCCCCCCAATCATATTTTATTTTATTTTTCTCCCCTCATCTCCCCAAACACAGCTTACAACATCATTTGTCAGAGTATACATTTTCAATCTTTACATTCATATATTTTTAAACACAATATAATCAGTTTCATCATCCATTCCACCATCAAATTCCATACTTGTCTGTCTTTGTTCTTTCCTCTTATCTTCTATGTCCTTT
>JANHFT010002463.1:18728-29153 GCA_032467955.1 Pseudoxenodon macrops
GATATTGTTTCCTGATTGCTTATTTGTACCCTATGACTGTCATTACGTGTTGCACCTTATCATTCTTGACAAATGTACCTTGTCCTTTTATGTACACCGAGAGTATATGCACCAAAGACAAATTCCTTGTGTGTCCAATCACACTTGACCAATGAAGAATTCTATTCTATTCTATTCTATTCTATTCTATTCTATTCAGGAACAGTAGGAACTTAAAACAGTGAAGCCAAAGCACTTGTAAGCAAGTTGCAAGGTAGTTTGATCTATGAACTTTAGAAGATATCTGAGCCATATCAGAATAAATAGGACTAGTAATTTCTAATAGTTTTGGTGATATTGAAGATTCTGATGACAGAAAAAAATCACAGTAGACTAAGTCCCGATATATACTATAATTCAATGGTGAGTCTAGTGAAATGCCTATTTTCTTGGGTACTCATAATATGACAGATGATGTAAGCATAAAAACTGGGAACTTCTTGAAATATGGTTATGTTAGGGTTAGTCATTAACCAGCCATGAAGTTTACATACTGTCTTGGAAAAGTAGCATCACTCAATTTAATTTATGTAGTGTGGTTGTATTGCTGTTAGATTAAAGAAAAATGTCTTTATATATCCTACTTTCAAGTTATTGGATAAAAATGTGGGGCAAGGATAAAGGGTAAATATTATAAACCAGGGGGGGTCAAACTGGCGGCCTGCGGGCCAGATGAATCACACACAGGCCACACCCACCCCAGCTCTGGAAAGGCAAAAAACATCACATGACATGATTGAGTTTGAAGCATGGAGCTTCATTTTCCTTAATTCTGGAAGTAACTGGATGGCAGGTCTAAAGTAGAAGCTGCCTTAGGGATTCTCTTTTTCCCTGCATGTAGAAGGGGTTTTTCAGCCATAAGGATGGGTGTAGAATAGATAGGTGTAGAAGTAACTTCAGTAAGCATTTCCAATACTTTAGGAATTTTACTATTAGTATTATACTTTTATTCTCAGGAAATCTGGGTGCCCAACTTGTGGAATACAAGGAAGAAATGTATATAACATCTGACTGTGGCAAAACATGGAGACAGGTATTGAAATAATGTGATGGGTTTGTTTATTTTATATCTTTTTATATTTATTTGTTTATTAATAAAGGTGGGATACAAATAAATAAATATATTAATATAAAGTTACGCAATCTCACAACCCATAAGTATGTTCTGATTCAGTGAAAAGAAAATATATACAAAATATGCTTTTCAATAGATCATTCAAGCTGAATGAAAGGCCTCATGTGTGAATCCTAACATGACCAAGCTATTCATTATAGGTGGGGCTTTAATAATAGTCCAAATAAACTCTAAAGACTGAAAGAATTTGTCAGTTATTGTTTATTAGCAATCATCTTGCCTCAATGCTGTGCCAGAATATGTTTTTGTATACATCAACAACTAGATTAAGGATATCATTTTTTTATCATCTATATTTTATTACTACTGGGATTTTTTTCTTGAAGGCTTGATGACATAATCACTTTTTAAACATTTAGTTAATTGCAGTCTAGGTCTAAGCATATTTACACAAAATTACCAGTAATTCCTTTTGCATTTAATAAATATACGGAGGACTATAGCCTTGGGAAAGCATAGCGAGTCATTATTTTTTAATTATGGTGTAACTTATTTCTTTCTTGAATGATATTTTAGTTGAATGTATTCTCACATTATCACTTGGGATATTTATATCATATTATCTTTCACCTTTACATACTTTCCCATCATCTGTGCTGTGTCTTTTACTGTTTTTATGACCCAAAATACAGGTAGTCCTCGACGTATGACCACAATTGAACCCAAAATTTATGTTACTAAGGGAGAAATTTGTTAACTGAGCTTTGCCCTATTTTATGACTTTTCTTGTCACATTTGTTCACTGAATCACTGCAGTAGTTAAATTAGTAACATGGTTGTTAAATGAATCTTGCTTCCCAATTGACTTTGCTTATCAGAAGGTTGCATAAGGGGATCCCATGACACTGCAACCGTCATAAATGCTGTCAGTTGTCAAACATCAGAATATAAATCACGTGATCATGGGGATGCTGCAGTGCTCATAAGTGTTAAAAATGGCCGTAAGTCACTTTTTTACATGCCATTGTAGCAATAGCACTTAGACTTACAGTATATACCTCTTCACAGTTCTTTATAGCCCTCTCTAAGCGCTTTACAGAGTCAGCATATTGCCCCCAACAATCTGGGGCTGAGTCAATCTTGAGCCTGGTGGGATTTGAACTGCCAATTGCAATCAGCTGGCAGTCAGCAGAAGTATTGCATTCTAACTACTGCGCCACCAAGGCTCTTGTAACTTCAAATGGTCACTAAGTGAACTGTTGTAAGTTGAGGACTACGTGTATTTGATGTTACAATTTTCATGAAATTTTTATTGTTTCCTATTGTTTCCGTTATTATTTCCCCCCTCCATTTCCCTCATTCTGTTGTCACTCCAGTCTTTCCCAGATTTCAGTGTGTGCCCCCTCCCCTGAGTCCAATGAATCCCTTATCCCCTCTTCCAATATTAGTCTATTTTTGATCCAATATGCGAATACGGTTTTCCTGAAAACCTAATTACTTTGTTGTTTTTCTTTTCCTGGCCATTAGGTTTTTGAAGAGGAGCATCATATCTTATATTTGGATCATGGTGGTGTGATTGTGGCCATCAAAGATACATCTATTCCTCTGAAAATACTCAAGTAATTCTACAGCAAACTTTTATTAGTATACTGTATTTTCAGTACTAAAAATATTCCAACTGAAATGGTTTTTCCCCCTCTAAGAGAGTTATTTAATATTTGCTCCATGTTTGTGAAGTGTCTATGGAGATTCTCAGTTATCCAGGTCTTGGTTGTCCCAAAGATGCTTTTTTAAGAGGCAAGAGCTGAAGAAGCTTCTTGTATGAGAAGTGAAACATCTTCAAAGAAAAACCAGGAAGTCCAATTGCCTTTTGAAAAAGCACCTTTGGGACATCCATGTTTGCTAGTTATATTCATATATGTAATAAATACACTTATCTATGGAAATCAGGAAACAAAACATAGGTAAGGAGGTCATTCTCCCCCATCTCCCTCAGGCATCTCTAAATAGCTATCTAGAACATAGAAAATAGAACAATAAGGTTAGAAGGGACCTTGAAGGTCTTTTAGTTCAACCTCCTGCCCGAGGCAGGAGTTCCTATTTCACTCTGGACTTTCATTGGCCTTGATGCAATGGATACACTTAATCGTAGAAAGAATAACAAAAACAGAACAGAATAGAAGAGTTGGAAGGGACGCTGAAGGTCCTCCAGTAGTTGCTGCTACTGGATTTCACCTATTCTGTATATGTGCATTTGGTTTTTCTTTAAGTAAGTAATATCTTACTTTTCTCACCACTAAACTTCATTTTGTTAAATAGGACCCAGTTTTCAAGCCTGTCAAAGTCCTTCTGGATCTTGAGCCTATCTTCTGGAT
This sequence comes from Pseudoxenodon macrops, assembly GCA_032467955.1. Lineage (NCBI taxonomy): Eukaryota > Metazoa > Chordata > Lepidosauria > Squamata > Pseudoxenodontidae > Pseudoxenodon > Pseudoxenodon macrops. The sequence continues at coordinate 22,218 of JANHFT010002463.1, forward strand.
TCTTGACTATTCCTGTCAGCTTGGTGTCGTCTGCAAATTCCTCTTCTATCCCCTATCTACTTGGATATCTTTAAAAGTGGATTAATTAGTGGTGTGCAAAGCTTTCTGTAGTTGCTAATCATAAAAAAGTTAACTTCTTAAAGAGTTAGAATGCTATCAGCTGAAACTATTATTTTCTGGCAGCCCTGGCCTGTTCACTGAATCTTCTTAGTGCTTCTGACAATGATGTTTCCATGCATAATAATCTGGGTCTTCCACTATTTTGGTCTTTTATATGAGATTCGCTGAGCAAAAAAGAATAGGATAGCTGGTGGTAGTGGTACTATTCTAAACCATTTGGAAATATTCAGTATATGTCTCTTCTAAAATACCTAGAAGAGTATTTCCTATTAGTATTGACTTCTAATTGGCTACTATGCAAACTGCATGCAGCACAAGATAATAATTTGATCTGATCCAGGGCAACTATTCTGAGGTTTTGGTAGATTTGATAATTATTTTGATTCTGACTTTCGATATTACTTACATTATGACCTACCAAAGTTGACTCTCAGGCCACTATACTGATCTCATGATCAAATTTTATGTAATATAAGGGATTTGTTTATATCAGAAACTTGATGCCAGAAGGCCCCATTAAACAGATCTTACAATTTTCCTCTGTGTGTTTTCTTTTGTATGATTAACTCACACTGGGGTGTTCTTTTGGTGCATTGTTCTGGTTAAACTACTAAGAGCTTGAAATACAGGTAGTTCTCAACTTACAACCATAAGTGAGCCCAAAATTTATTCTAGTAAGCAAGACAGTTATAAAGTGAATTTTGATCCATTTTACAATATTTTGTCACAGTTCTTAAATAAATAACTGCAGTTGTTAAGTGAATCACAATGTTAAGTGAATTCAGCTTCCTTCATTGACTTTGCTTGTTGGAGGCTGGCTGGGAAGGTCGCAAAGGATAATCATATGATTCTGAGATGGTGCAAGTGTCATAAATATATGCCAGTTGCTAAGTACCTGAATTTTGATCCCATGACCATGGGGATTCTGCAGGTCATAAGTGTGAAAAATGATCATAAATCTGAACGGTCGCTAAACGAATAGTAATAAGTTGAGAAGTACCTGTTTCAGATTTTCAGATAATCTAAAGATAACTTTAGTCGCAGAATTTTTTTTACAAAGAAAAGAACTCAAATGTGTATACATGTAACCCTTTACTGACAATTGGGATGGGAATTTCAATTGCTAAACAATGTGGTCGTAAAGTGTGAGTGCATTGCTTAGTGACAGCGATCCCTGTAATCCTGGTTGCCATCATTAACTCAAACTCATAATTGTTAGTCAAGGCAACTTCCTCTCATCTTCTCACAACCAAGTATTTGGAGAAGCTGTCAAAAAGTTGAAAGTTCCATACCTGCAGGAAGGTAAATGGCTGCTGGGTGGAGGAGAGAATGAAGGAGGGGTTTAGGGCATGAAGGTATGTGAGAGGCATTGTCTGTGAGGAAATGCTCAAGGATGGGAGAGAGGATCTGGGAGGGTGCAAGAGAAGTGCCACAAGGGCCAGGGAGGTTGTGCAAGTGAGAATTTGGGGAGGGATATACAAGAGGCACTATGTGGGTTGGACAGAGTGCATGTAGGTCAGGAGTTATAAGGGAGGCACAGAGATGGTTGGAGAGAGTGCACTGGGATGCACAGGTGACCAATGTGGCAGAAGTGCAGACGGTCTGGGGGAGGGTGAAAGTGTGAAAGAGATATCCCGGCAACAGAAAAGGTTACAAATAGTATTCATGTGATTGCGGGGTGCTTGGCAACTGATTGTAAGTGTGAAAAGGTTGTCAAACTTCTAGATTGCAATCACATGATTGCAGAATTGCTGGAACAACCAGAACTTTAAGGACTGGTCCTAACCACCATTCATTCAGCATCAGCAGAACTTTGAAGGGTCACTGAATAAATGGTCATAAGACTACCTATAATGGTTAGCTTTAGAATATCAGCTGTTTTAACTACGTTGGACTTTGTGAATCCTATTAAATTATTTAAAGAAATGGTATTGATTATTTTACTACTTCCATTACAGATTCAGTGTAGATGAAGGTCAAACTTGGAGCACCCATAATTTCACAAGTATTTCTGTGTATGTGTATGGCCTACTTAGCGAACCTGGGGATGAGACTTTAGTCATGACGTAAGTACCTTTTATTTTATCAGCCCACCAACTACATGGAAAAAGTTTAAATGCCAACGATTAAAAGTGTTTAACTTAATGTAACAAAACAATTACCCAAGTAATTAATTTAGGAATACATCCAAGGTCTTCATTTTTTGCTGGACATCTTTAAATGAAATGAAAGCAATTTAATGGATGATGATTAAATGGGAGAGTACATATGGGAAATACTTTTGTGATAATGTGGAGGCTTTAGGATTCAATAGAAGAGTAAAAGGAATGGCTTAGTTATAGAAATAATAGATAAATAGATTTCTGACTAAACATACATTACTTCAAAGCTAAACACCAATAAGCCAAACTTTCTGTTAGTCAAGTGATTATAAATATTCAAGAAAGCAAAATCCTTGACTACCATATAGTCTCCATTGTTGATTACTACAGTCTTTTCTTTAGTTCTGTTATACCTAGGTACTAAGATATAGATATGCAGGGTCAGTTAATTGCTAATATTTAAAGTAATTGCTAATATTTAAAGTAAAGTAAGGTACAGAACAGCCTGATTATGAAAATAATTTGAAAATATAATATTTTCATGTACTGAAGAGCTGTGGTGGAATAGTGGTTAGATTGTAGTATTGCACACTAATTCTGCTGCCTGACGACTGCCAGCATTTCAGCAGTTTGAGTCTCATTTGCTCAAGGATGACTCAATCTTCCATCCTTCCAAGGTTGGTAAAATAAGGACCCAGATTGTTGGGGGCAATATGTAAACCATTTAAAGAGGGCTGTAAAGCACTGTGAAGTGGTATATATATCTAAGTGCTGCTATTGCTACTGACTGTTCTGTCATTCAAAGTTACATTAGTACTGGAAAAGGAGATTTATGAGTGGTCCTTGAAGTTGCGGTTTTCTGTAGACACATGATCACAATTTGGGCGCTTGGCAGCCAGCATACATTTACAATGGTTGCAACATCCATGATTGCTATTTATAACCTCAGCTGGCTTCTAACAAAGCAAAGTCAATGGGGAAACTGGTAGGAAATCACAAGTCACAGTTATATGACATCATATGATGCAGCCAGAAGTGACATTGTAAGTCAACATGGTTCACCTTACAATCATACCCCATAGTGGTTGAGTTGTTGGTCCCAACTGCAGTCAGTAGTGAGAACTATCTGTATATACCACAGTCAACCATAGCAGAAGATATTCCTTATTATATTCTTGTGTTTCATTCCCAGTCTTTTAGTTGGGAACTCATTTGGATTTTTTTCTCTTTAGGGTGTTTGGACACATCAGCTACCAGTCAGACTGGGAGCTAGTGAAGGTAGATTTCCGTCCATCTTTTTCCCGTGAATGCACTGATGAAGACTATGTATCATGGGACCTGACAAATCTGCAGGTGCAACTCATAGAAAGAAATGACTATCATATTTAGTGACATTTGTTTGTGTAATACTAAAACATGTTTCATATTATCTGTACTAACTGCACTAAGTCTGTGATTCAGTTTAAGAGAAGTATAATTTGTCTTAACTGAACTGGTTAACAAATCAGCACATCAAACTAAAACTTAATTTTGAGTTAATATCTGAATTATAAATGAAATATGATTTGTAAAGATCTCCGTTTTTCTTATTTGAATAATCTGGAAATTTGTAGCATGGTTTCATTCCATCATAAACAAGAGATAGAGAGAAGGGAGAGTATGCAAGTCACACAGCTTATGTATGTGATACAATCTCAACTTTTGTTCCACAGAACATAGCTTGATTTCTAAATAGCCAGGCATAAGTTTGCACTAAATCCATGGCTTACTAATTACAGATGAAACAGACTGCTGTGAGAGAATAGCTTGATTTCTAGGACTATATTCTGATTATTCCAGGAAATTCATACCCATAGAAGCCACCAAAAATAATCATTCTTGATTAATTAAAATACAATGTCATATATATTAAAGGCATAACTTCTAATTTGAATTTGTAGCTCAGATTTATTTAAGAAAGATAATATGGCTCGAGCTGTCAGATAGCTTTTTGATCTCTTAATTGCCTGTAAGTGATGTCAGACCAGTTAAGATAAATGGATCAAGATATTTTTAAGATGCAAAATTTAGGGTTTATTTTAGACATAGCAGGCAAAGAAATAGAGGTGTGATTTGAGCAAAAGGCATACTTATATTTCAACTTTCTTAGTACAACCAAATTAATTGAAAGTGAGGAAAGATGCTCTGTATGAAGTCTACCTCAGTATTGCTACATTGCTACACTGGAAATAGCTCTGTGTAGATTTAGACAAGAATGTTTCCCAGTGGAAGTTGCATGGCCCAAGAATTGAGCTTGTTGTCTTCTGTTGCACGAGATCAGTCATTTTGTTTTTAGCATTTAATTTGTTTCTCCTTTCCTTCACACACATGTGCCTATAAACATAACTATACTTTCTATACTAAATATTAAGATGTGTTGTTAAGCTTGCTCACAATAGGCATTGTGTGTTTATAACCAATATAAGAAATGGAAAAAAAGGAAGAAGTTAAATTGTGTTGAAAAAGATCAGGTCATGCAATCTGCATGTGAAACACTTGTTAGGTCTTATTCTTATACCTAAAATTCAGTTGACAATGCTTACTGGATACTGAAAATTAGTCGAAGAATTGGGTTACAAATAAATAACTTTATCTGGCAGCTATGAGAATTAACCTTTATATTCAGGGTGACCGTTGCATAATGGGACAGCAGAGAACCTTTCGAAGGAGGAAGAATTTATCATGGTGTATTAAAGGAAAAAACTTTATGTCAGCGCTTTCTTCCAAAGTTTGTGAATGTAGTTCTTCTGATTTCTTATGGTAAGTTTTTCTCTCTTCTTGTCTCCTCAAGTGGCCGAGTTGTTAATGTTATGTATAGACCAGTGGTGAAATCCAATTTTTTTTACTACTGGTTTTGGGACGTGGTGTGGCTTGGTGGCCATGGCAGGAGAAGGATATTGCAAAATCTCCATTCCCATTCCACTCTGGGGCCAGCCAGAGGTGGCATTTGCCAGTTCTCCGAACTACTCAAAATTTCCACTACCGGTTCTCCAGAACCTGTCAAAACCTGCTGAATTTCACTCCTGATTTGTACCATTTTGCTTTCAAGCCAGGATGTAACTGTATAAAGCCAGTCGCCGTACCCCTCCTATTTATTTAACTTAAAATACATCTCAACTCTAGCACAGCTGCAAAAGTAATCAATGGGTCTGAGCCTGCTCCTTAGCAAGAAAATATTTTGGTAGCTTTAAGGTGAGCACTATTTAAGATATAAATATTTTCATGTTATTTTAACACTGTGCCACTGCCTGCAGAATGATTTCAGTGTGCTCTTGCCACGGCTGACAAGTGTGAGTTTTAATTTATCTGCTAATTAGCCCAAAGCAGGGGCAGCGTGAAATGCAAGTGATGCTCTAATTTGGTGCTGTGTTACTCTGTGTTTGTGCAAGCATTCTCTTTTCTCACTACTAATGGATTCCTGGCATCAAGGAGGTGTATGCAGACTAAATATATGCGATGCCAGATTCTTTGTAACTCTCTCAACTTTTTATAAAAGTAAAAACAGCTGTTGCAGTTTTTAAGAGGGAAAGGGGGGGTCACTTTTCCATGCTACCCATGCATGACTCTTTAAATCCAGCATCACAAGGTGCTATTCAATTAGCCTTTCTTCTACTCATGACTGATTGCACTGACCAATGTTTTTTGTTTTTGTTTTGGGTGAGGAAGGGGAGAAAAAATCAAGAAAAAGTCATATGAAATATTTATACTTCTGTAAATTTGTAATCTCTTTTCTTAGCTCTGATTTACGGGACTGGAGGCTGAAAGATATAAAGAACGGTTGCTGGAATTGGGTATGTCTAGTCTTTTGAAAAGAAGGACTAGGGGAGACATGATAGCAGTCTTCCAATAGCTCAGGGGCTGCCACAAAGAAGCGGGTGTCAAGCTATTCTCCAAAGCATCTGAGGGCAGGAAACTAATCAAGGAGAGAAGCAACCTAGAACTAAGGAGATATTTCCTGACAGTTAGAACAATGAATCAGGGGAACAATTTACTTCCAGAAGTTGTGAATGCGCCATTAAAACTGGAACTTTTCAAGAAAGGATTGGACAACCATTTGTCTGAAATGGCATTAGGGTTTTTTGCCTGAGCAATGGGTTGGGCTAGAAGACCTCCAAGGTCCCTTCCAACTATTCTATTCCTATTCCTATTCCTATATCTATTCCTATTCCTATTCCATTCTTCCTGCCCCTAAATCGAAGGAACTCCAGTGAATATTTTTCCTCCACAAATTTCTGACTATTGCACTCAATGCAACTAACAAGAGCACCTATTCTAATGCTAATAGCAGTCTTCAGGTGATTTTTTTTGACACCTAATTATGTGGGGTAGGATTCTCTTTCCCCTAGCATGATTTTCCCTATGCTTTTTCTTGCCTAGAGGTTATATCTAGGAAGACACAGATGGACATATTGAATGTATTTGCATTTTCCATATCTTTTCCTATAGCTTCAAAGGGTAGTGAAATTTCTAATTCCTTTCTCTAGTTCTCAGGAAGCTAAGACAGTTGACTAAGTTTATATTATTATTCACATACCTAAAAATCTGAATAGCTCAAAAGCAGTTAGAAAAATCACCTATAACTGCCTTTCCTTCTGTTAATTCAGAATAGAATAGAATAGAATAGAATAGAATAGAATAGAATAGAATAGAATAGAATAGAATAGAATAGAATAGA
>JANHFT010002463.1:51332-66165 GCA_032467955.1 Pseudoxenodon macrops
AGGGCAAAAGAAGAAGGGGATGACAGAGAATGAGGTGGCTGGATGGAGTCACTGAAGCAGTAGGCGTGAGCTTAAATTGACTCCGGGGGATGGTAGAGGAGAAATGTTGTCCATGGGGTCGCAATGGGTTGGACACGACTTTGCAACTAACAACAATAACAATGTGCAATAGTCCATTGGATTCCAATTCAATATAGGAAAGTGTTTTAAAGTTAGGCATATACTTTACTAAATTTAACAATTCTTTAAATGTTTCCTTTCCCATTTGGTGACTTACAGTGTTCAAAGATTACTATGGGGTTGCATGGCTGTGGTAACAGGTACCTCTTTTATCTCTAGTGAACTTTGTTTTCCAGTAGTGATTTGCTGTATTCAATTATGGTGTAAGGTTGTGGACATCATGTCTATAGAGTTTCTTAATCATTCAGGTCATGATTGTCCCAAAGGTGCTTTTTCAAAAGGCAACTGGATATTCTTGGCTTTTTTCTTTGAAAACATTTCTTTTTATCCAAGAAGTTTCTTCAGTTTTAAATGACTGGTAGGGAATGGAAGAGTTTATATTCTTTGCAGTCATCTGGTTGCTAGGATTCTGAGGGTCTTTCATTAGCTCTCAATTAGTTCCAGGTTGGATCTTGCTTTAATGAGCTTCCATACATTGCTTCTTAATGAAAAAATACAAAATTTGCTGCTGTATTTTTATTAAAACACAAAACATTATTTTATTTATAATTTAAAATTATGAAAAATAGCAAAAAGAAGAAAAATACTTGCATTTTAACGAAATAATAATAATACTCTGTATTGGAAAAGATAGCTTGCTTTTTTGTATAGGTAACTATGGAATGTAGAGGAATTGTGAGCTCTTGTTGAACATACCCCAAAGATGCTGCATTGTATGCTCGTAAACTCTTTAAGTTCCTCTGTATTAAGGTAAATGCAGAGAATTAAGCAACACACAAGAATTCCAAGATAATTATCTGAATCTTGATACCATTGGTATTTTTAACCATATATTAGGTTAGGATATTTGCATAAGCATCAGAAAGTATTTCATAGTAGCTCAGTGAAGTCTGAATGAACACATAGACAACCATATTTGCAATGGATGCTTCCACCTATGGGTCAGTCTTGGTAGATCACAGCAATGCAATGCAATATTTTTAAAAATATCTTATGTTCTTAAGGAAATTACCAGGAAGAAATGTCTATGCTCAGATGCAAAATGAAAAAGAACAAGAGATGACCAGCCCTGTAAATCACAGAGAGGATACCCAAAATATCCAGGGGGAGGAATTCATTGATGACGATCTTGATTGTCAAACACTGGGAAATGCAAGAGGTAAATATAGAATCTCTGTAAAATAATCCTATGAGAAATAATATTGATTTCCTCTTTTTCAGCTTCCACAAAAGCTTTTCCAGTCATGTCTCAGATCATTGAAAATATGTTTAGGAGTCAGGTGCTCCCTGAGAAAAAACATACAGGAAATGCTAACAATTGTGATGATTACTGTAAAGCATGGTGCCATTTGTGACTGTTATTGGAGATTTTTAGAAAAAATGTATCTAGACAAAAGTAATTAACAGGGCTAAAAGAATATTCAAGACAATTCAAATTTTGTTTGTGTTAAATGTTTTAAATATATACATTAATTCATTGAAGTAGACATGTTGAAAAATGATCTGACAGCATAATTAATAAAGGAGGGGGGCGGGGCATCCCTTGCTATTGGATGTACTGATTGGATTGGTAGGCAGCATCTTTGGGACACACAAGTTCACCCATCTGTTTTAAATGATAGAGCAATTCTCCTTATATTCCCAACGCCTCTCGTAAAGGGCCTAACTGTTTCATAAAAGTTAACTGCTATAAAATACTTCCATGGACATGGATCGATTCTGTGATCCTGGTTCCTGAAAATTAAATTGAACAATATTGACAAAAGATGCCTGAAATCACATAAAATACCAACATCTCACAGCATTTGAGAGTGAGACTTTCTTTTTTGTTTTTAAGTTCATCTGCCCATTGCCTGAAAACGTTGCTGATGCCTAGCCAATTATATCCTACCCATTTAGTAGTTTGGTGTGGGATTATTTTACCACAGGTGATTTTGAAGCCGAGAGTTGAATGGAAGCAATGGAAGGAGAGGCATAGAATGAAAAACCTATCCTATTCGTTTACAGTTTATCTGTAGGGAGGTCACAAAAAGTGAAGATGGCAGGCTCAATTATGTAAGTGAAGCCCCAACTCCTATGAATTGGAGTTGATGCAGCAGCAGTTGCCATCTTGATTTCTTTGGGTGCTCCACCCCTCTTGCTGCTTGTCTAACCTGGTTCACTGATAGGATATGGCTGGATTGCTAGCTAAGATTGGACTAGGACAATTTGCTGTAGCCAACTCACTGCAGGACAACTCACCATGGCCAATTCGCCATGGGACAACTTGATGAGGGACAATTTAACAATTCTATTTCATTATTTAAAATAAATAAAAATTATTTTAATTTTTGCAATTCACATTTCATTCTGTCCATCCTTTTGCATTCTTTCTTTAATTATTCTATTCCACTATTTCTTTGATATTAGTGTAACTCTTGTCCCACAGTGAATTGGCTATGGCAAGTTGTCAGTGGAGAGTTAGCCATAGCAAATTGTCACAGACCCAACTAAGATATTCAGTTGGATTCTGATAACTTTGTCATGCTGAGAGGCAGGATTGGGTAGAAGGGAGAGGAAAGAAGGCTAATAGTGTATAAAAAATGTAATACAGGTAGTTAAGAGATTGTAAAATGGCTTTTTGCATCTCCAAATTTTGGTTATCACCAACTAGAGGTTGAGGAGAAATGTAATATCATCCCAGAAATCCTAGAATGAATTTCTGAAAATAAAATAGAATAACTACAATCTAAAAATATTCTAATCATATGAAGAAATTACATTACATAAAGTAGCCATGGAATAGCAGCAACTCATCGCTGAATCAGTGTCGTATATTTTGATATTTAATAATATATTTTTAACAAAATATTGAAGAAAATTGCTGAAGCCAGTAAGAATAGATATTGAAAAATGCTTGGGTCTAGAATGTATTGAAAAGGATGGAATAATTTCCTAATTGCCTTGCATTCTCAGTTTCCTGTTTAACCCAGGGTAAAAGTAATTTTGAATACAGATTCATTATCTTTGTATTGCCAGATGAATCACATTTATTTGACAGAAGAACCATTCCAGAATATATATTTTTCTCCTCTTCATTTCTATCATCTCTTCATACTGCTAACTGGAACCTACCACAAGTTTGATGTGCAATCTCTAGCCAAACCTACTAATATGCTTATGCACTGATTCCTGTGATATGCTCTGATTCAGCTTAGTCAAGCACAACCCTAATGTTCCATAGTGGATGATAAAGTGCTACTATACCTGATTGCATGTCAGATTAGAGCCAGGAAAACATAGGTTCAAATTCTCACTCAACACTATAAAATGCAAGGGCTGATTTGGACCAATTAGCCCAGCACAACCTTGCCTTTCCCTATGCAGGGCACTTTATAAACATCTGGATTGTAACTTCCAGAAATGTCAGCAAAGGCCATAATACTTGGAAAATTCTGGAAATTAGTGTACAGTTCAGAAGATGATCATACTTGAGGAAGTTTGATCTAATGCAGAGGATATTGTGCGGGTAAAATGCTCTGGTTGCATGCAAATGAATTATTCTCTACCTCTTCTTACTAGAATTTTAAATATTTGTGAGAAGGTCATTTAAATTTGAAAGGCCCTTTTGTCATCCCTGTTTCACTGATGAGATTGTTAAATTATTTTCGGCTCATAATATAATGAAGCAAATGGGATTTTCTGTTTTCATAATGTAAAAAAAATTAAATGGCATATTCCTCAGCTCACCCATCCATTTCTGTTGTTTTTGTATATTTTATGTTGTCTACTTTATCGCCATCCCCACCTTGGGACTCCTCCTCCACACCATTACCTTGCAGTGACTCCTTCTGGGAGAGGTGGAAACTTGAACAGCTACAGAGTTCCCTTATTGCTGATGGCAGTCAGTGTCCAGTCCCAGGTCAGTGTATGTTGAAGGAAGCCGGTGGGGCCTTCTTCCTTTCTCACCTAACTCTGCTTGAATCTGAAGGCTGTCTTTTGGCTCAGAGTTGTAGGAATTCGTGAGGATTTCACAATGGCCAACATTTTCAGCATTACACCTCAGTTCTGCTGCACCATTTCCACAGCCTTCCACTGTGATAGAATTGTTCCTTGAATAAAAGGGGGGTTATTTTCAATGCCCTACAATTTGCTAATCTCGGTGCTTTGTTTGTTTGTTCCATAGGCAATCTCTCAGGCATGGTTCTGAGCATTAGTTCCAGGGAAATGCACAGTGACCTGATTAGCTGATACAACTCAACCTATATTCAAGAATCTTCTACTGTGGGTTCCTTCTTTCCTCTCTGAAAAATTCACTGCTAGTGGGAAGGAGACTGTCTTGAAGATACAACAGCCACGTGTTACTTGGAAACACGACAATACGCTTTGTGTTCATGGCTGCTGACCTCAGACTAAGATAGCAGATCTGTAGCCCTAGGCATGTTTGCAACCACTTTGTCTGTCTCTGGGTCCCTTGGCTTATTTATGTCCACGTAATCAAACTCATTTCAGACTTTGTTCACAATGGTGACATCAGGCTGCCATTCTTAAGGCATGAGAGTTAATTTTAAAACAGTCGAAACAGAAATGGGTGAATATTTGGGATTTTCCCCCTAATAAATCAGCAACTTGGATCTGATATGGCACATTTCATAAGGGATGCATTGAACAGACAGGGTGATCAGTCGTTGGCATAACTCTTCAGGCCCACTGGAGATCTAGATAACATCTTCCTTGTGTTTCAGAATATAAAAACTGATGCTGATGTGGAAAATGAGTAGAAGCTTTTTATAATATATCACCAAAAGAAGCTTTCAGCTTCATTTTGCTCCCAAATCAGGTTCTTCCTAGTCTTGACACCCCCATTTTCCTGTCCACTAGACTGCCTGTTAGTTTGCAACCCACACCATTAAACAGCTTGGGCTGCCTTACCTTTTCTTCAGTTTCTAGAACAGCAAGTGTAATTACTTTTTAAAATTTCAGTAGTCTTTTTTTGTATCTTTTTACACTTTCTATTTTTATAGCTATAAAAGCATTCTTATCTCAGGATAATGCTGTCAAAGCAGCCTATTTCAAATTCGCTATTTTATTCTTTTTTCCTTTTTCTACTTTGGGGCTGAACAAACTAAAAATATCACTGCCTTGGAAGTGTTTGACAATCTGGTGAATCAAATTTGATTAATTCCATTTAAATAATTGCACTTTTTCAATTCATCCTAAATATCATGCTTCATTTTTCAGACTGGAGCTAAGTGAAGTCTTAGGCAGGAAATAATTTATGTTGTTATTTAGAAGAACTGCAAGTTTAATTATGAATATGCTTGTTTCACCCCAGTAACTTTATGGAGCAAAAGTGCAGTCAGACTGGTGGTACTTGCTTAAAGAAGACACGTGTAGAAAACTAGTCACAAAGTAGTCTAGAAATAATACACACATCGTGCACATTTAGAAAGTGTTTCCGAATATCAATGAACAATCCTTACAAATCACATATGCTGCACTTATTGTATGTATTAGATGACTGTGTCTCCAATGAATTCTTTCCACCGAAGGCACGTTCCATTTTCTGTTGATGTATTTCATTCTCATGCATGCACAAAAGTAACTACTGCAGTACTGTGTCAAGCACAATGCATTCAGGAACTGATCATTCCAGCAGATATAATGCTGCTGGAAATGAATGGCAACATTTATTTGCCACCTGCTCAGGATCTCTCTGTCTGTCTATGCAGCAGAGCTCCTAGTGGCCTGCACATTTTCTTATAAAAGAGCAACAACTCCCCACTGCCTTACCTGTACAGAGAATAATTGCGGTTGAAAAAATATGGAAGTCTAAACAATTAAAAGCAAAACAAAAAAAGGGTGGGGGGTTTCCTCATAAAATATTTTTATGCTTTGTATTAAGGGATGGAACTCTTCATTTTACTATTTTGGTATTGCTGGTATTGAACATTTTTTTAAAAACCCACCATTTTGTGATGAAAAATGACTGGTCCACAATAATTTGGAAACTTGTTTAAAAAGTAATCATAGCAATGCAACAGGATGGGCAGATTGCAAATCTAGACTCCATGTTTTTACAAATCTATGAATGATCAGCAGTAAAAAGTATACATGTACCGATCACAAGCATGAACATCTAATGTTGTTATTTTCCTAAAAGTGAAAACAATGTTTTTAGCTCTGCTCTTCCACAACTGGAGATAGAATTAAATGAAGGGTGATCTTTGTTTAAGATGTTATTTTACTTTATTGCTGTTCAGCAAACTTAGCATATCCCAAAATTCACACTTTCTGTTTTCTTGTTTGAGATAATGTCCGTTTTAAGGTGAAGCACTACAGTACAGTACTGGATATGATTTGTGGTTACTGTAGATAGAGCTATAACTACTTACAAGCTTTGCTGGAGGGAGCATCTGCACAAATTACTGTTTTCATATTGCCAACTCTGACTGAAACGGGTGTTATTCACGTCAATATCTTCTGGATCCTATGCATGTAATTTACTCCTACCATCCGGGCTCATTAAAAGGTCCCTGGTTTTAATGTTTCTCTAGCGGTGTTCCTCTCTCCCAATAAAGAGATTTTTGTTTCTGCAAATAAAAAGAGCAGGTTGGGATCTAGCCACTGCAAAGAAATTTCAGTCCAGATCTTTTAATACAACACTGCTTTGCTCTGTAAAATGCAATGTCAATATTTTTAAGGCAACTTGCTTTCATTTTTGTTTGAAAAGCTGGTTTACAACTGTGGTTGAGCCAGCAAACAAATATTGGTAATTGCATCTCTACTCCTAAGAATGAATAGAAGCAATACTGGTCATACAAATTTTTATAGAATAAAAAGACTGGATTCTTTAATATTTTCTAGCCTTAGATGCAGGTATCTCTTATATTGGCAGATTAGTTCTTGAGATAAATGTTTGTTGCATCATTTGTAAGAAATTCACTTTGTACAGCATTTGTATAATTGAAATAGACTGATACAAAAGAAGCGAATTTGGTTGCAAGAGTAGGATATTTTTGTGACACTGATAGTAGCGAGTCAAAAGTGGATTTGTCTTCAGAAGCAATAAATTTCACCGAATGCCAGCATTTTAAAATGTGGAGAAACAAGACTGAATGAAAAAAAACTTTTATTTTTCCTGCTGGCTGTTTTCTCATGCAGTTCTTTCTCTCCCTAGCTATTTAGATATATGTTTCGTCCTGCCAAGAATGCTTTCCATTAAAGCTTTCCATGTATATTACAAACCATAAGTTCTTTTTTGGGTCACACCTCAATATATAACATCTAGTTTACTCTTTATTAAGAGCCAATATGGATCTACAAATAGCAAGTTGCATCCGTGTTACCCCAGAACAATTTTTTCCCTTTGTTCCCAAGTCTGCAGAAGGATTACATCACTGATGTCACATAATGAAAATACATTACATCACACTGTACTAGATGGACAGACAAACATTAAATTTCCAGAGATAGTATATTTTTATCCACCCATGCAATGGATAGAGAATATAGACAAACAGATGAAACTAAATGGAATGTCAGGGCAATCTGGCTATCACATATCACCCCATTGATCTCCAGGGTTGATTTGACTGATCTGACTGGCTAGGCAGATGTCCCCTTCCTCTCTCACTGCTCCAAGCCTACACACTTAGTAGAAGTTCCAGATAGAAGGTAGAAGTTCCAGATAGAAGGAATGATGATGAAAACAAATATCAGGCCATATGTTAAACTCCAAATTTCCTTTGGTGATGGGTGATAAAAGACTCTTGGAGGAGATAAATTTAAATGTGCCTCGTTGCACTGGGGGGGCAGGTAAAATAAGCTTATGTCAAGGAATTGATTAGATAGGATCCAGATTCCCATAGGAGATATGCCTTCCTTGACTTTCTGTGGTTCAGCTGCTCAATAGAACAGTGAAATTTCTGACAGTGAAGCATTGTCTTCCTTACCAGCCTCCCTAAACATGTTAAAAGGAAGGCCATCTAGACCACAAAGAAACCTGGGGTCTCTTCTGGGTGCATGGTGGACAATATTTATGGGCCAGAAGCCTTTTAAATTTCAGAAGTGTTTCAGGAAGCTATCCAAAAAGTAGGTGAAAATTACATTGATGGAGTTCAGCCTTTTGTTGTTGTTGAATTTTAATGGTAGGCTCTTGAAGTGATGCTAGGGGCTAATAATGAACATCCATTGAATAAAACGAAGACAAAGTTTGATGCTCTTGCACCTATTTCTTTTTTGTTTGCTAGGATCAAGTGTGGGCATTGCATTCTCTAACCAATCATCTTGTTCTTGGTGATACTGTGGTTTTGTGAAGGCCATTTAGGGAGAAAATTCCATGTAAGAGTTTGCAGGTACATAAATAATACAGTCTGATAAATTCAGGGTTAGTTGTAGTTTAAATGAATGAATAGGTCATTTTGGAAATGAGATGGATAGACTTAAATGGATAAACTTTTTGATGAAAAATCGTGTTTTGAATGGAAGCTGGGAATTGAAAGTGGTTAAAAACAAGGGATAAAAGGAGAAAGATCAGATAATTTAAGAAGACTAAATTGAAACAAGTTCCCATGAATAGGCCTTTAAGGGCCATTGATTATGGTGGGAGATGTAAGTATATACTTTAACAGTATGAGGAGACATTAATGCCACTTAAAACCACTTCAGCCAGATTATACTTTATATTAAATGTAAACCTGTGATTACACAAACAGTAGGTGAAATGGGTTATGTGCAGCAAGACTGGACTGAAGACCCTAGTTCATTAGTGCTGCAACTTTAAAATTCTAGAAAATAAGAAAACATTGATATATATATAATATAAAAACATATTTTTTCATATATTGCTGTAATTAAAATAGTTGTATTTTGCTATAAACACAAAGTAGATTTACATGAAGAATATGATAAACAACATAAATAATGTACACAGGTACAATAATATATAACTGAAACTATGTGTACATAAATTATATATCTGAAGTGAAACCAATGAGTCTATATATTTCCGTAGAGGCAAATATATGAACTACATGAATCAAGATAAATAAGAGAACAGAAAAGTTCTCCATGTCATAAGTAACCTAATTTTCCTACTGCTTATAAATACAGACAAGTACTGTAATATTCCATATAATTGAAACCCAAATTGACATATAGTATGTATTTTCTTTCTGGCAAAATCTGAATTATATGATTGAAATCCAGTCAGTCATATTTGATAATCAAGATAATCATTTTGCATTAAAAGACTTCACTGTTGGATACCCTTCAGACCCAGTATGTACAGTGTAATTTCAACATTAGAAGCTGTTGCTTTTCAGAGCTCTTCCTCACACTGAGCTCAAAGATTATCTACGTCCCTGATCCACAGAAAACTATATTGGCATGAAAATGGCCAGGCTTTGAAAAGCCTCAGGCCCCAGTTTCCCAGCTCCACCTAAAGAAACTGATATCCCAGCCTCAGCCTCAGAAAGGAAAAAGAAGCTATAAATTTTAGGGACTTGCATTGCACCCACCTTTACTGCTAATATTTGTTGAAAGTTCACAGGTTAAATATTGTGTATGTCACTATGTTATGAGATACTTCAAATATACCACAACTGTCAGTCCCGCAAGGGTAGGAAGTGCCAAACAACCCAAGGTGGCAGCCACAACTTCATGATCAAAGCCCTTCCCCCATTTGTTAACATACTTACAAAGTGGTAGGCTTCAGTCATAGAACATAGAATAAAGGTTGGAAGAGGCCTTGTAGTCCAAACCCCTGCTCAGGCAGCTGGGTCTGTAGTTTCCTGAGTTTGTTCCCCCCCCCTTTTTTTTTTTAAAGATTGTAACCACATCAGCTCTTTTTTTCAGTCTTCTGGTTGTTCCCCAATGCTCCAGACTCTTTGAAAGTTTTTGTTCAGTGGTTCTGAGATCACGTCTGCCAGCTCCTGTAGTGCTCTGGGATGTAATCCATCTGGTTCTGGCAATATGAACTAATCTAGAGTGGATACATGTTTTCTTACCATTTTCTTGCTTATTTTAACTTGCATTCCTATTCAGTCATCTACAGTACTGTTTTTGATAAGTTGGACTATTTTTTTCCTTTTGTGCTTTCTTCCTGCTACCTGGCACCTCCTTGCCACTTCTCCCATTAGTGGACTAAACATTTTCTTGATCTTTTTCTTGTATTTTACAAAACATTGAATAATTTTAAAAGTTGAAACCAACTTTTAAAATTATTTTTCAAATTTCTTGCAAGTCTTAATTCATTATGAGCCTTAGCTTTCCTGACTTCATCCTTGCAGATTTGAGCTATTTGCTGATATTCTGTTAGTTATGTGTCCCTCTTTCCATTTCTTATACTTGTCCTTTTAGTTTATCAGGGAGTTTTTTCATGCAATTATGGTGGTTTCATTTTGTTTCTGTTTCTCAATAGTATTATATTAGACTGAGCTTTCATATCAGCTTTTATAATCTCATTTTTCAGAGTTTTCCAGGCATCATGTTTTCCTCTTTAAGATTTCCATCCCAAAAAGTCTTCCTAATGTCTCTCTTAAGTTTGTTAGTCATGACATATCCACCCACACAGCTTCAGTTGCCCCTGCTGGTATCCTGCTGTGGGGAAACAATTTGAGTTCAGTGGCATTAATAGAATATTCACCATATTCAGTTAGGAGTTGCTGTTTTATTTGGCGGATGATTTTCAGGGACATTTCCTTTTGCAATACTCTCCAATTGCAGAAGCCTAAGAGAATAGCCTAGTGGAGGCTTAGCATTTCAGGGCAGTCAAGGCCTATACAGTCCTGCCTCTTTTATTACTAAAAATTTCCTTTGTTCCTTGGTGCAATTATAAGACCAATATCCATTTGTCTCTGTTGTAGATTCTGTCTGTTAACCATCTAGAAACAAGATTGTAAGAAAGTCCTTAGTAGGTCTCTGGTAAACCTCTCACATTTTTCCAAAAGTTTTGAAAATTTAGTAATCTAATACAATGGGAGTGGATAAGTGGGGACTTAAGTGTCTTGTTATGTAATTTTATTCCATTAATTTCTGTGGCACATCTATTTTGCAGAGGGTTGTATGTATTGTATATGCATATTTTGGGCATTGGCAATACTTAGGAATAAGATGGGTGTATTTCTATGTTTTGTTTTGTTAAGATTCACTTCCACAAGCCTTGGAAAGCTATTCAGGATAAACTATCATTCTGAGATAGTGGTTTCCAAAAGATAAATATACAAAAATATTGTAATAGGAATTACAATATACCATTCCATTTCGCTGGTCTTCATTGGTGCTCTGGAAGGGCTTTTCTATGGGTTTTGTTTCTTGAAACAACTATTCTTATGCGTTATTCTTGACTCCCAGTGGGAAAATTTCCAGCAAAAACTTAAGTGATGTTCTAATTTTGGTTTTGACACTTGTAGCTCCTGCCAATATTAGTGCTATTGTTAGCCTGTTCTGCTTATAAACCTTCTTTATTCTGAAGATTTGGGTTGGCAATACATAAAGACTTAATTCTATCTATTCTCTCTAGACCACTTTTTGATTCAAAGTTTTGAGGCCTAGATTCTATTGGTCTGCAGGAATGGGAATTCCTTATCTATTGATATTTGAGCATGGAACTTGAAAGGATTGACAATGGTGGATACCACATAAGAAGTATCTTTAGAGATTTCTGCCATTTCATCTCTCAAAATGTCTATCCAAAGTTGTTGGTTTTTTTTGTCCAAGGTCATTCAGCATAGTTTGAATTTAGCTTTCCTACAGACTAACATTAGGTTGATATAGCCTAAAATGATCATTTGCAAGAAATATTTTTAATATGTACAGCCATTGCTATATGGTAGGGATCTTAAATGTGATTGGTGAGGGGGTGATGGTTAAGATTGCAATGCTGAAGCATTTTCATGCATTGATACAAAGTCTCCAGTGAGTCATAAATGAAGAAAATGAAGACTATCATAAAAAGCTATTTAACAGAAATGAATTTAATAATGACAACTTTACTGCAAAACCGAGATATGGGCAAACCACAGCTAACAAAAACTGGTTTGTGATTCAGCTGGCAGCATTTTTTATTAATGAAAATATCAGTGTGATATTGATCTGTGATTTTTCCCCCAAATTCATTTCTAAAATTAAATACTCTAGAAAACCATCCCACATGGTGAAACCATGTCTTTCTCCTACCTCTTTACTGAGAAATTCCCTTTAGTCTGTTTTTTCATTTGTTTTCTTTTGTCTTTTACTATTCTGCCTGAGACATTTTTAGCAGAGAACTCTTTCTGTTTTCCCCCCACTCTTGTGGTGTCCTTGGTGCGGAGTTTGTTTATTTCTTTGCAGACATTTCATTACCCAAACTAACTAGGTAACCTCATCAGTTCACTGATATTACCTAGTTTGGGCAATGAAATGTCTGCAAGCTCAGAGAGCGGCAAGGACCCCACATTTCAACCCTGAACTACAAATATTTTGGTTCCACTCCTGCATCATAAAGAGATCCTCACAGCAGACTAAGCAATCCTGGCCTTCCACCACTGCCATTTCCTCCTTTTCTTAGGCAGCCCCAATCTGCCAGCTTGTCTGCCCAAGCAAAATCTCTCCTCTGCTGCTCCTGCTTGTGGAGCTGGGCATTGCCCAAGACAAATAGTATTCAGTGGCCCACAAGAGCATATGGGGATTCCAGCAGGTAGTGCAGTTTAGCATGTTGACTTATACCACTCAGCTGACAAGGCATTACACTTGCCAGGAGATACACTGGGTTAAGCTGAAGTAAGTGGTGAAGCTAGGTCTTGCAACCTATTCTTCTTCTGCAAGTCTCCATGATTCAGCTTACCTAACTTTGTGGTATTTAGAGCCTCCACAATCTTATTGCAGATTGCAGAAACTGACTTGGAGCATATAGCTCAAGAATTGCAAGTTTGAGTTCTTGCCTTGTATCTCAAGAGATTTGCATTAGATATATGCTGGTCTTAAACTTGCCCAGTCTTTTATGACTGCCTCAAGATCTGAATGTTGAATTTGAATCCATCAAATTCAATCAATGGCACTATCTTTTCAAAAATTATATTTCCTTCTGGCATGTCCTTTCGCTCTAGGGCAGAAGTCAGCAAGCAACCCACGGCTCTGGAGCCACATGTGGCTCTTTCATCTCTCTGCTGCGGCTCCATCACCACCATAATTTTAAGAGGAGCTTCTGGTTATGGGGAGGAATAGCACACCGCACCAAGAAGAGACTCTATGGCACGGGGTGGGTTTTCTGGTCAGTTCCACAATTGATAGGGCTTTCAGTTAGGACAGGTAAAGGAAAAAGGATGCCTCGCTAGGAGGAGACTCTATGGTGGGGGAACTGGACTTCCGGTTGGCTCCAGAATTGAACAGGGGGCTTCTGGTTAGGACCTTTATGGCTCTTTGAGTGCTTAAAGTTGCTGACCCCTGCTCTAGGGAGTGGTGTGGTGGCCTAGAGGTGGAGCTCTCACCTCACAATCAAGAGGCTGTGACTTTGATCCTAGGTAGAGGCAGATATTTCTCTCTCTAGGCACAATGAGAATATATCTGCTGAACAAAACTCTGCATTGGCAACAGGAAGGGCATCCCTCCATTAAACACTCTGCTAGTTCCATTCAGTTGCCCAGACTCCACCCAGCAAGGGATTATGGGGTCTTTAAAAGATGATGATAATGTCATTTTGCTGTAAGGCTGTGGTATGTTTAGGTTCCACGTAGTCTTGTTCCTTTTATAGTTCCCTTTTGTCTTCCGTTAAATAAACCATGTTGATTCTTCCTAAATAAATGTAGATTTATTTTCCCCTTATTTTCTCAAAACTTATTAGTCGAATAGTTAAGAAATCCTATTCTTTTTTTAAAGAGGAAGTTATTTGTTATTTGGCCTTGAGATTCCCATGTTTTTGAAAATGCAGTGATGTAATCTGATATGCACCCTCATTAGCCAGTGGAAATTTGTCACATAGAAAAACCAGATTGCACTTTACATAGTATTTGTGTTTTTTATGTTTATATGATGATTGCTGAAATGTGAATGCTTAGAAAGCAAACACTGAGCATTACCATCTTGGCGCCCTAGTGAATAAGTACTACACAATCCTAAGGAGATGCACATCATGTTTTATTTCCCATAGCAAACAGCTTCAGTAAAGGGAATCTGTCTAAAAGTGTTAATAGGCCCTAAAACCGTGATGGTGGACCTATGGAATGTGTGCCCAAAGTGGTACACGGAGCTATGTTGCCTGGCACGGGCAGCACCGCCCATTCCTCTTCTGGGTTTCTGGTGTGCATGCACACGCAACAATCAGCTGACCTTTGTGCATGCAGCAGTGCTGGAAACTGTAAGAGATGGTCTTCCGTTTTCCAGTGTGAGCATGCACGCCAGCCAGCATCGTCACAGGTGCATCAGAGGTGGATTCCTACTGGTTTGGACCGGTTCTATAGAGTAGGTAATAAGCCGCTGGTGATGTCACAGAACTGGTTCTGGTCCATGGACGCCGCCATCTTTAAAAAAAAACATTTTTGGGGCGGGATTTTTAAAAAAATGTTTGTTTTTCCTTCTGCGCATGTGCAGAACCCAAAGTTCCGGCACTGCACATGCATCACCATCTTGTTTTTGGCCTTTTGGGGGGGGTTGAATTTTTTTGGTACTGCGCATGCGCGCACATGCAGAGGCAGTG
>JANHFT010002463.1:89536-103905 GCA_032467955.1 Pseudoxenodon macrops
AGCTGAAGAGCTAAGGGGGGGACGACACAGTAAAACGATGGCCGGATCTTCAGGGCAGGAGAGAAGCCGCGTTCAAAGACCCTCCTTAAGCGACCGGGCTTAAGACTCCTGCCTTGCGCGCACCTTTGCTGAGCTTTGGTGCTTGCTTAAGGAGGGTCTCTCCACGCATGCGCACCCTCCTGGCCCCACCACAGCCAGTCAGTGAGTCACGAGAGGGGGAGGAAGGGAAGCTTCTGCTGGGAGTGGCGATCGTTCCTCAACCAGCACCGCCCTTCTCCATTCCCGCTCTCGTCCTTACCTTCTCAGGCCAGTTGGGGGGAGGGGGAGGGGCGGGGCCAGCCAGATGGGACAGGGAGCCACAGCAAAGGGCCCAAAGAGCTGCATGCGGCTCTAGAGCCGCGGGTTGCCGACCCCCAGGTTAGACATACAAAAGTATAGACTACTATAAAGAGGTTAGCCTTGTCATTTTGAAAGTCAAAATGACAAGGCTGGAAACATTAGATAAGCACCTTCAATCTTATTATAAAGGGGAAAAACTATTTCTTTAAAAGCTTTAAGAATTTAAAATAAACAGCAAAAAGCAAGACAAGGTTTTGGATATTGAAAGTTTTAAACATATTAAGGATTCGGGAAATGTTGTAATATTTGAAGTATTCAAGAATAAATGTATTTTTGCGGGAAAGAAAAAGTATTTTTGATAGTGGAGACATATCAGGGACATAAGAAGATAAATAACTTATAATGACACTGAAATATTTTTGGGGAATTGCATTGGGGACTTTGAATCATTGATGTCAGCTGTGCTCTGTTCTTAGAAAAATCTATTTCCAGATGCAACTGTTAAAAAAAGGATATGCAAATATAAACAAGAATTTCTCATTAGGCATACAAAAAAAATTGTATGTTTTAAAAATTGAATGCCAAACCCAGAGATAAATTGGAAAAAATGTCTTCTTGCTACACTTACAAAAGAGGCTTTTTAAAAGCTTTGAAGAAATTTGAGACAAGGATCAACAACCATCTGAATGGATTAAAGGACAATACTACTTTATGCAAAAAGGACCCAAAGTTGGTTTCTTTGGTCAGAGTTAAAATGGAACATTTCGATAGTTTGGATGATTCTTTTTTTATTTGATGACATCTGTACTGTAAAATTGTTAGATTTACTTAGTTAATACAGTGTTTAAACCTTTTCCCCTACAGTTACCTTATGTAACCCTGTTTGACAACATTTAAAATGGTTTAGTACCATGATTTTTAAGTGTGTGCCTAATATAAGCCCCACCCCCAAAATAAGCCCTAGTGAAGGAGGATGGTCATGGACAGCACAAGAGGCGGCGAGCGCACATGAACTAATAGTGTCCAGCAGCAGTCGCAGTCAGCACAGCAAAGTTGATTACCTGTCCAAGCAACAGGTGGAGGCAGAGGGAGGCACGTGATCTGGAATGCCTGACTTCCACCCCACCCCACCCTTCTGCCTCTGTCTGCTGCTGGTGCTGCCATGCAAAGATCAGCCTCTTTTGGCCAGCTGCTCACTCCGGCCCACCGACTCCCGATTTTTCCATAGACCATGCAGAGCATCCGGATCACCTGCCTTCCCCCTGTGCCTCTGCCTCTGTCTGCTCTTAGTCAACTCACCTGAGTTGTGCAGCCCCAGAATGCACTGACCAAGGGACCAGTGGACTGCAGCTACTGCCGGATACCGTCGGTCCCCATGTGCTTGCCGCCTCTTGTGCATGCGCCAGGGGTGGGGTGCCCAGCCAGGCTGATTATCCTGAAATCATGTTTCCCCGCTCTAGTGCTTGTTTTGGAGCCCAAAAAAATATAAGACTGGGTCTTATTTTTTGGGAAACACAGTATCTGTTTTTGTACTTAAAGTAAAGGATGATCTTTGTAAGCTCTGTAAAGAGATCATTCTTTATAAGAGCTATTAGCCCTCTTTTCATGCTAATCTTAGCTTTTTCTTTGTATTAGATACTGGGTCTACTTGATATCTTCTAAATGTGGTTTTGCTTATACAGTATATCATAGACGTGAGTACACCCCCACACATTTTGTAAATATTTAGGTATATCTTTTCATATGACAACACTGAAGAAACTTGGCTACAATGTAAAGTAGTGAGTATACAGCTTGTATAACAGTGTAAAGACAGACAAGAGAGACACAGACTTCAGAGGATAATTAGAACTGCAGGAAAAACAATTGCTACCAACCTGCTGCACGAGTCAAAAAGACAGCTGTGAAAATATTTGGAATATTGAAAATATTATGTCCTCACATTCTGGACATAAATTGTTTCAACTCCTACTCTCAAAATGACGTTATAGAGCACTGCACACCAGAACAACTAGACACAAGAACAGTTTTTCCCCGAACACCATCACTCTGCTAAACAAATAATTCCCTCACCACTGTCCAAACTATTCACTAAGTCTGCACTACTATTAATCTTCTCATCGTTCCTATCACCCATCTGCTCCCACTAGTGACTGTATCACTGTAACTTTGTTGCTTGTATTCTTACGATTTATATTGACTGTTTCCTAATATGATTTGATTGCCCATCTGTACCCGGACTATCATTAAGTGATGTACCTTATGATTCCTGACGAATGTATCTTTTCCTTTTATGTACACTGAGAGCACATGCACCAAGACAAATTCCTTGTGTGTCCAATCACAAAACCAATAAAAATTTCTATTCCATTCCATTCCATTCTAAATGTGCTGCCCCTCAAAATAACGCAACACACAGCCATTAATGTCTAAACTGCTGGCAACAAAAGAGAGTACACCCTTGAGTCCAAATGGAGCCCAAAGTGTCAATATTTTGTGTGGCCACCATTATTTTCCAGCACTGCCTTAACCTTGTTGGTGGTCCTCATGGAGCTGATAAATGTTAGAGACCTTGTGCACCCGCACCTTCCATTTCAGGATGCCCCACAGATGCTCAATAGGGTCTAGACCTGGAGACGTGCTTAACCAATCCATCACCTTTACCCTCAGCTTCTTTAGCAAGGCAATGGTCATTTTGGAGATGTGTTTGGGGTCATTATCATGTTGGAATACTGCCCTGCAGCAGAAGAACTGGTAATAACTCTGCAGTGATGTCATGGAGCCGGTTCCATCGGTGTCTCCATGGGCGCCGCCATGTTGGATTTTGCTTCTGCGCATACGCAGAAGCTAGTTTTTTACTGCTATGCACACACACGCAGCATGACCCTGAGCGAACCGGCAGCAAAAAGAAGCAGAACCCACCCCTGCCCTGAGCCCCAATCTCCGAAGAGAGGGGATCATGCTCTGCTTCAGTATGTCATAGTACATGTTGGCATTCATGGTTCCCTCAATGAACTGTAGCTTCCCAGTGCTGGCAGCACTCATACAGCCCCAGACCATGACATTCCCACCACCATGCCTGACTGTAGGCAAGACACACTTGTCTTTATACTGTTCACCTGGTTGCCGTCACACACACTTGACACCATCTGAACCACGTAAGTTTATCTTGGTCTCATCGGACCACAGGACATGGTTCCAGGAATCCATGTCCTTAGTCTGCTTGTCTGCAGCAAACTGTTTGAGGGCTTTCTTGTGCATCATCTTTAGAAGAGGCTTCCTTCTGGGACGACAGCCCTGCAGGCCAACATTGTGAGGATGTTCCTCTCAAGTGCCAGACAGTCAACTGAAGCCACTGAAGCTCCGGATGGAGCAAGGCCCCCTGGCTGAGAGAAATCCTGTCCTGGGGAATCCTCCAGGGCCATGACCCAGAGAGGCTGACCAGATCTGCATACCAAGAACATCGGGGCCAAGGAGGAGCAAGGAGGAGGATCTCTGCCCTCTCCGCTAACATCTTCCTGATTACCCTCGGAATGAGAAGAGGAGGGAAGGCGTATAAAAGCCCTTGGGGCCAAGGGCTGTGGAGTGTGTTGACCCCCTCTGTCCCTGGCATTGCAAATCTGGAGAAGAACCTTGGCAACTGGGTATTTGCCAGGTGAGTAAACCACCAGATCCACTAGATCCACCTAGTTGGCCGAACCTCTCGGACAGCTCCTTGAAAAGATCTGGATGCAGGCACCACTTGGAATGGTCTATTGTCATCCTGCTTAGCCAGTCCGTCTGCATACTTGTTGACCCTGATATGTGCTCTGCTTTGATGGAGAGAGTATGCCTCTCTGCCCAGAGCCCCAATCTCTCTGCCTCGTGCATGAGGGACCTGGAGTGGGTATCACCCTGGCAATTGATGTGAGCCTTGGTGCTAACATTGTCTGTTAGAAGCAGAATGTGGCAGACAGCAATGACTACCTGGAAGTGACAGAGAGCCAGGTGCGCTGCCCTGAGCTCCAGCCAGTTTATATTGTTTTTATGTCCGCCAGAGACCATTGCCCTTGAACCAACTGGGACTGGAGGTGGGCGCCCAAGTCGAAGAGGCTGGCATCTGAGGTAATAGTTATGCGGTTGGGCTCCCTGAACACGCATCCCTTCTTTATGGCTCGGGAAAGGAGCGAAGAACCTTTGGTGAAAGCCAAACCCTGGCATTGGAATTGCTGCTGCCGGCCCTCTGGTGTGGCAGAAGAAACCACTGCAGGGTCTTGGCGTGCAGCCGTGCCCAAGGAGCAATTGTGATGCAAGAAATCATCTTTCCCTGGAGCTGAGATAGGAGGACCAAAGGCACTGTCCACTGTGTCCGGATCCTGTTGACTAGAGTCTCTATACTGGCCTGATGTTCCTGGGAAAGGTAGACCTTGCATTTGTGTCTATCACCACACCGAGATGTAAAAGGTGAGTGGTGGGGACCAGGTGACTCTTTTCGAAGTTTATTGAAAAGCCGTGGCTCTGAAGAACCCGGATCATGGATTGAAGATCTTCTTTTGCCTGAGACAGAGAGGATGACTGTATTGGAATGTCATCGAGGTAACACTGTACCCAGACGGGGAGTGCCTGAGGTATGCCACCAGTGCTGCCAACAGCGTGGTGAAGGTCCTGGGTGCAGAGGACAGGCCGAAAGGCAGGGCCCTGTACTGAAAATGGCATCCTGCATAATAAAAGCTGAGGAACCTTCTGTGGGAAGGGCGGATAGGCACATGGAGATAAGGTCCACGGACATTAACAGGTCGCCCTCTTGGATGCAACCCAAGATGGACTGTAGGGACTGAATCTTGAAACATTTGTATACTAAGTGGGCATTGAGCTTCTTGAGATCCACCACTACCACCCCCAAACTCTTCAGTACTAGGAAAAGGATTGAATAGAACCCCAGTCCCTTCTGGCCCTCAGGAACCGGCTTGATAGTGTAAATGTACAACAGATGTTGGATCTCAGTTTCCATAAGACCTTTCTTTATGAGGTTCTTGGGGACTGGGCAACAAATGAAGTGCCTCAAGGGTGTCGAGAGGAATTCTAGTGTGAGGTCTAGCCTCATCATCTGTAGGACCCAAGCATAAATTGTGATCACTTCTCATTGACTCGCAAAAAGAGTTAGTCAACCACCAATGGGAGGATTGGCCAGGCAGTTACTTTGTCCCACGAAAAGGGCTACTACTGAAAGTTCGAAATGGCAGCTTGGCCTGAGGTTGTTGCCTGTCTCTGTTGTGGAAGCTAGTTCTGCTGATATTGTGGGGTGTTAAAGCCAGTGTCTGTGGGCTGAAAAGGCTGTCTGCGAAAATAAGGTGAGGTCTGACAGTCAGCTCACCTGTGCATGTAAGGCAGCACCTTCCTCCTATCCTTGTTTTCTACAAGGATGTGATCCAGTGCCTCTCCAAAACGTTTGCAACCCTTATAGGGAGCTGAAGCTAACCTCTACTTAGATCGCATGTCTGCCTGTCAGTGGCAGAGCCACAGGAGGTGACGTGATGTGATGGTGGAGGCCATAGCCCTGGATGTGAACTTAGCCACATTAAGGGTTGCGTTGGCTGAAAACCTAGTGGCCACCACCAGCTTATTAATGTCCTGTTGTAGCCTGGTTTCTGGGGGGGAGCACCCTCGCTTGCATCTGGCGAAGCCAGAGCAAGGAGGCCCTGTTGAAGAATGAAGCAGCAGTCGCTGCTCTGATCGCCAGGCCTGTTGTGTCTTGCAGAAAGTCATCTCAGCCTGCCTGTCTTTTGGCTTCAAACCTTCCACTATGTCAGTGGGAAGGATGGTGGAGGAGGCTAGAGTCACTACCAGAGCATCTATGGTAGGTAATTGTAGGATCTCCTCGAGATTCGAACCCGCACTGTAAAGTCTCCTATCGTGCCCGCTGGGAGCTGCAACAGAGCCAGGTTGGTTCCACTGTCACTGAACGACATCTATGAACAGCTTTGGAGAGGGGATCACCTCCTGTTCCACAGCTGGTTCACAGAACAGTCCTTCACTTGGGTCCTGAAGGCACAGGGAAGTCTCCACAGGACTCTCTGCCACTCCCATATGAGACGTTGTTTTGGCTTTGTAAAGGAGTGATTAAATAAGGAAGGGCAAAAGAGACCTGTGAAAGCAGGCCGGTCTGGTATCAGCCCCTCATCATCTGAGAACTCCTGATCCCTTTGATCTTCCTTCCCCATGAGCAAATCTTCGCTGCCTAGGGATGGGTGTGGGGATGGAGGCCCCTGCAGTGATGTCAGATTTGCAGGAATCTGAGTATGCAGGTTGGGTAGTCAAGAAGAGTCTGGTAACTGGTCTCACTGTTGCAGCCCTGTTGCTATCCCCTGCAATGTGGCCTCAGAAATAATCTTTTTAAGTCCTGAGATAGCCCAGATCCCTGGTCCTCCCTTGAACAGAGGCCCGCTGCTGTAGGGGTGAAGGTTGCTTCGGGGGCTGGGCTCCTGGCTGTAGAGGTTGACTCCAATCCTGCAGTTGCTAGGCAGGAAAAAGGAGCAAAATCATCCTCATAGCAGGATGATTGAAAAGCTTGGAGCTCACTAGTGCCATCTGGTGACCACTCTTGCTGCCTTGCTTCAATGATCTGAGATGACAGCCCAGGCTGCAAAGAGTGGGGGAAAACGGTCTCTCCTAATGAGACAGTTGGAGGCCTGTCAGTCTCTGCCTGCTTTTGAACTTTGGAGAATTGTTTCTCCAGTGCCTTTTGGTATCTTTGTCCGAGGCTGAGGAAGCCTTTTTGGACACAGGAGCTCTCGTTTTACTTTTTCCTGTAGCATCTTTAATAGCCTCCTTGGCCTTCTTGGAGCTAAGTTCCTCTGTCGGATGGTGCCTGGGGGAACGATCAGCCTCACCGTTACCCTCTACCATCTTGGTGACAATTCTGACCATTACCAACCAGCCCGATATCGTGCTGGCTGGTGAATAGCTGCGTAGGCTCTCTGACTCTGATCGGGTCTTGGTGCCAGTGGGAGGCAAAAAGGTAGTGGCAGCAACACAGGCCAGGCCAGGGAGGGCCAGCACCCTCACCACAGCTAGAGAAACCCGAGGCGCAAAGAAGCAGCAATACCGACATGCCAGGATTAGCCGAAGTAACACTCCTCGGAGTGTAGCCCAATTCTTTGGGAAGTGACTCCGCAGCTGCCACTGAAAAAAGCCAATGGTCTGGTTGGTGGCGATCATGCCAGCGGATGGGGGAACAACGCACGCACCGGTGGTGAAACCGTTGAAGGAGACAGGTGACCGCAAATTCTGGAGTCGCTGCCTCCACTCTGAGGTTCCTGGGGTGGTGGTGGCTGGTGGACCGGGAGGACCAGTACACTCACCAGCTGTTTGCAGTGAGGAGAGCAGCAGTCAAACGCCGCAAGGCGGCAAGAGCCTTCGCTGTCCCTGCTCCTCTATGGATATCTGCCTTCTAAATCCAATGTTTTTAAGAGAATCCAAGCTAAGAAGACTTGCTTGCTCAAATCTGAGTATCAGAGAAAGGTTTTTCACGTCTCTCTAGGCTAGACTGAGTAAAAAAACTAGGGCCCAGATGAGCAGAGGAGGCAGAAGGCAACCCATGCTTGGATTCTCCTAGCAGCACACTGGAGAACAACATCTTACCTATGTATGCGATAGAAGTTAAGAATTGATTTGAACCACTGAATCTGGAAGGGAAAGATCCAAATGAACAGTGATGAGAGATCCAAGATAACATCATGGAAATTGCTGGAAAGTATGTTTCATGCCAAAAACCAAAGAGAACAAACAGGTAAGCTATCTGATGACACCATCAAAATCAGCAAAGTGCAGCCAAAGTCAAAGATAATGAAGTTAAAAAGCTGAATGCAATTTTCCAACATGAAGCCAGGAAAGACAAAAATAGGCTGTGGGTGGATACTAAGGACCAAGATGATTTTTACTGCGTCCTATTATATAAAACTACATAACTCAAAGAGGGTGTACTTTTTTCACATGATTATATGTGTTTTACCGATTACAGAAAAGCTTTTTACTGTGTAGAATATTAGATTTACCAAGGAGCTCCACTTTGAAAAAGAAAATAAACCTGGTCAGTTGCTAGCATATAAATTGAAAAAAGAAAAAGAAAATAGGGTGAAACAACAATTGCCAAGATGAGTCAGGAAACCTACAAAACAATGAGGAAGAAATAAAGAAGATCGCTTCAGATTATTTTGAGAATCTATATAAATAGGAGGAAAAAGATATAGATAAAATTAAACAACATTTGAAGGAGGGAACTATACCAACACTAGAAGAAGACAGAATAATAACATCTACAGAACTAAAGGAAGCGATTCAAAAGCAAAAGAATAATAAGGCTCCAGGACCAGATGGTTTCCCAGGGGAATTTCATAAAATTTTGGGAGAAATATTGGAACCAATATTATTAGAATTGTATAATGAGGCCCCATTGAAAGCAAAAATACCAATACATATATCACCATGATTGTGAAAGAAGGTACTGATGCAAGTCAGATCCAAAATTATAGGCCAATTTCATTGCTAAATGCCAATTATAAAAGTTTCATGAGCATTATGGCAGGAAGGATGAAAAAAAATTAAATAAAATTATACATTCAGATCAAAATGGTTTCCTGCCAACAAGACAGATTAGAACTAATACAAGAAAAGTATTGAATGTGTTGGAATATTATGAAACGCATCCAGAGAAGCAGATAGCCCTTTTTCTGGATGCGCAGAAGGCATTCGACAATGTAAATTGGCAGCATATGAGCAGCCTAATTAAAGAAATGACATTTGGACAAGAATTTGAACAAATTATTGAAACAATATATTGTTCCCAGAAAGCTAATATAATAGTGAATGGAGATACCACAAGGTCATTTCAAATAATGAAAGGAGTACGCCAGGGATGCCCAATGTCATCTCTTCTTTTTATTTTGACTCTAGAGATACTATTAAATAAAATCAGATCAAACGCAGAAGGAACAAAAACTAGAAAGGAAGAATATAAAATACAAGTGTTCACCGACAACTTGGTATTTTTTAAAGAAGATCCACAGGAATCAAGACTGAATTTAATAAGGGAAATATAAAAATATGGAGGGGCTGTGGGCCTTCAAATTAACAAACAAAAAACTAAATTATTAGTAAAAAATATGATATTAAGTAGAAGAAAGAATTAGACAAGGCAGCGGGGTTACAAATTATTTTAAATATTTAATATTTGGGGGTCGACTTGACACGAAATGTTCTTCAATTAAAGAAGATAATTATTTGAAATTGCTACAAAAAATAAAAATAGATCTGGAAAGATGGGGAAAATGCAGCTATCATTCCTAGGACAAATAGCAATTATAAAAATGAACATCTTACCAAAATTATTATAGTTTTTTCAAACTATACCTATAAAACTGGATAAAAAATTCTTTCTTGAATTGAACGGACTGACATTGAAATTTATATGGTTAGAGAAAACAACAAGAATAAAATTGATAGATTTACAGGATAGTAGAATAAGAGGTGACTTTGGGCTTCCTGACTGGAAACTTTACTATAAAGCAGCAATATTAGTTTGGCTTAGGGATTGGGTAAATCTTAGAAGCAAAAGGATACTACTATTGGAAGGGCACGATTTACCAAAAGGATTGCATGCATACTTATGAGATAAAGAAAACAAAGCCCAAAAATATTTTTATAGGCATAAGATAAGAGAGTCATAGATGCAAATTTGGAAAGAGACAAAAAAAACAAAAACCCAACTATATGAAAATTCCCAATTGGCTCTCTACTATGGAGGTGATGATCCACCCTAATACTATAGATATGCGTAAAATGGTTAAATATAAAGATATATTAGATAGTAATGGGAAATTAAAAACTAAACGGATTTGGAAAAACAGGGCATAATTATAGACTGGTGCCCATATCTCTAAATTCAATCAAGATATAAGAAAGATAGTGAGGAATTCGGAATTGAACTTGAACTTCAAAAACTAGATAAACTATTGATGGGCCCAGAAGAAAAAAATATTACAAAAATATATAGCTATTTATTACAATTTGACAGAGTGGAGGATATAACAAAGGGTGTGATGATAGCATAGGAAAAAAACATTGGACATAACATTCAATTGGCTGAGTGGGAACAAATTTGGAGTAGAAATTATAAAATAACAAAAACCGGCATCATATAAAGAAAACCAGTACAAAATGTTTTACCATTAGCATTTGGGGCCAGCAAGGCTAGCGAAGATATACCCAAACCTAAGCCCACTATGCTAGAAATGTAAAAAAGAGCAAGGTACCTTCTTTCACACATGGTGGTTGTGCCCGGAAGCGAAGAAATACTGGGGGAAAATTCATAATTGGCTGCTGGAGATAATAGGAACACAAATAGAATACACTCCAGATTTTTTTTTACTAGGAATACTTAAAGGGAAATACGATAAAAACTCCAAATATTTGATTCTACACATGGTAACTGCAGCTAGGATTGCCTTCGTGCAATGTTGGAAGAATACAAACACACCAATGGAAAATTTGATAATTGCAAAAATTTACAAATGCGCAAAGATGGATAAATTAACAATATAACTCAAAAGGACAAAAGGATTCGGATTACTACGTAATATGGGGGAAATGGTATGATTGGATTGAAAACAAACAGATAAAAAGAAAATGTGTATAGATAAATGTAGAATTGGATAGTAGTGTAAGATAATGTATAAAATGTATTAATATGAATGTAAAGTATGTAAGAGGCAGTAGATCTGCTTAAGAAATCATTGTGACATGTAAAAAATAAAAAATTAATAAAGAAATTTAAAAAATATATGAAGGTTCAAGAGACATAAATTATTTGACCTACACAAAAATCAATTCTTACTGATCCATTTATGCAAGGAACATCATCATAATGAAGTGCCATCCCACTGGGACACGCATAGCCATTAGCAGCATTTCCTCTGTAAGGATTAGTAGAAAGAACCCGTCTGTTCATAAAACTGAAATACAAAAACAAGCAGGACAACAAGTAATGAGTTCAGTTTGAAAGTACTTGTCTTTTCATAAAGTAAACACACTTTTCCATAAATTGTTTTACAAGTCTCTGCCTCTTAAGGGATTTCTTCTAGAATACATGCTGAATGGCACTATAGCCTGAAGTTGTGAGAAAGCTTCATATTTTACTTACTTGTATGTGGGGAGGGGCATAAATTCCTAAATAAAAAATCAGATAATTGATTTAAAGGGCAAAGCTGAAGATTTAGGCTTACTCAATAGAAAAACTTATCAGGAAGGAACCTGTAGTTATGGAAAGGAATCTGTTCCTTCGAGTACTATCAGGAAATAGCTTTAGATTTTCTAATCACAATGTATAACTGCAAAGAAAGACAAACTACACATAATAGAAGATAGGACAATTACAGTAATAAAGCACAATAATGCACAGATTCCCTTTGATTTTACACAAGCAATCTTTCCCTGGAGCCAAGAGCTTTGTGTGATTAGTCTGAGACAGCATAAAAGCCAGGCTTTAGCTTTTTGCTGAGAAGAAAAGAAGATACATAGCTTGAATTTGGCAAAAGAAAAAAGAGAAGTCTGGCAGAGGAGACTTTAAACATTTCCCTTATTCTTGAGGGATTTTGTAATGTTTTAGGACTGGCATTGCCTGTGGTAAAAAAGATAAACAACTTTAAATCCACTTGTGTTTTCTTTTAGAAAGACTGCCCTTCCCTCAGTATCCATATTTTAAATTTTCATTTAGTGCTGTCTTGGCTAAATCACATTGTTCAAAATATATAAGAATTACCAGTTGAATACAATAAATAATTATTATTAATTATTATTAAGTTTTATGTAAACATTTGAAAACAAAACTTTCAGAAGCATTATATTTTGAAGACACATTTTCAAAATGTTATTTTGGCACTGATAACCCAATCCAATTATTTATGTAACACAATCCTAAGAGAAATGCAAGATTCTAGTTTTCAGTTTTCCTGAGTTACTAAATACAACAGTGCATTTTCTTATATTGCATATCATTATATTTCTTGAAAAACTACTACTGAAAGATCATTACTTTCTATAGTTTCTAACACAATCTCTCTTAACAAACTGGGAAAACATTATGGGAATTTAAATGAGCCGTAAGTTATTGAAGGGCTTCAGCCTTGAATCAATTGATTAGGCAAACGCATTATAAAGTTCAAGGGCTGATTAGGGGAATAACATCATGGGAGTGAGTTTATGGGAAAGTTCAATCTGTAGTAAAAAAACAACAACCTCCGTTATCATAGTTCATCTGCCACTAGAAAGAAAGATAGTATCACAGAGGTAAATCAAGAAGCACCCTTGATCACAGAATCTTAAATTATCCATGTCTTCTGCATATGTTAATGTCAGCCCTATTGTTGCAATTAATTCCTTTCTCTGGTTGCAGCAGAACTACAGATAGTCATCCAGTTATAACCATTCATACAGCAACTGTTCATACTCACAATAATGCTAAACATGTGATAGTTACCACTACCCCTCAGAATTCAAGCCATCAGTGTTCCTTTGGACATGGGATTGTAATCTGAGCATTTAGCACCCAGCTCACAATTTTGAAGTCACAGCGAGCTGCAGTTACATGATCACGATTTCCAACATTCCCTGCCATTTCCCACTAGTAAAGTCGATGAGGAAGCCAGCAGGAAATCAGAAATTGCAGTCTTGTGAAATTCTTCCTTAATAGCCTTTGCACACCTTGCTTCACAATGGCAACCAATACTGTTGGAACTGCCACTGCAGGGAGGCAAGGAAGGGAAACCATGGGAAATGGATGCTAGGACTTGCTGTGGTGTGGCTGAGAGAGATGGAACATGCTCCAGTCTTGTCCTTGTGCAGATTTTGTGTTATCCAAAAGACAGAAAAGTCAAAGCATTACAGGTTTCACTTCTGTAGAACTTGTGGTTGGTCCATAAGGTCTTCCAGAGTGCCATGCTTTGCTGCAGGTTACAAACTAAACATCTTATCTATTTCCTATATGTCCATATTATTAAGTTTTGAATCAACAAAAAACAAAGTAGTTCTGGCATCAGAGGCTTCCCTGTTTTCCCTTGGCTACTATTGTCTTTCACTTTTTCTTCTCCACCCCATTCTGAGTCACTTCTGCCCAGATCGAAAGAACAGTTTCATTCCAAGCACTGATCAAACTGGCAGAAATATGTATGTATAAAGAATATAGTTCTCCAGATGTTGCTAGATTTTAAATTTGATTATCCCCAACTATGATCAAGAAGGAACTGATGAAAATACAGTGTTGCCCCATAGTTTGGTCACAGATTCCCTATTCAAACATGTCTAGCAAAACTACTTGATGAATTGCTAAATGATGTATCTGTAAGTAGGAGTATTTGTAGATATATTTTGCCTTTCAGCTTTGAGCAAGCATAGCTATACTTGGGCACATGGCACTATACAATATATGAAACATATTGCAAGCTGCCTCTCACCATTTCAGGTTTTTGGTTTAATAATAAACAAGAATTCAGATTTCTCAACTCCAAAACAAAAATACTGAAAAAGTCAGAGTTCTTGAAAATGCTCTTAACTGATTAAGTCCTCCTACCAGAATGTTTGCTTTGCAGCTTGAATGACACTGGCTGTCACATCCACATCTATGTAGTCATAGTGCAGAGTGCCAGGATCCGCAGATGACCCACTCTCAGCCAGCAGAATCCCAATCCACCTGCCCATATCTTCTGAAGATGAAGCCTACACAAACAGAAGGAAAATCACAGGTGAACACTGAAACTTTCATGAAAATATATATATATATTAGTTCAAGTATATATTTACATATAGTGAAGGAGTTCTTGAATTTCATTTGAATTTCACATCTAAAGCACAGCTGATAGAGATAACCAATCAACAAAGCATGCAAACAAAGCCAGGAAGATTGTTAGCACCAGGTTAGGTCTCAAAAAAAGGTTCTAAAGCACAGCTGATAGAGAGAACCAATCAACAAAGCATGCAAAGGCCAGAAGATCATTAGCACC
>JANHFT010002463.1:110021-125847 GCA_032467955.1 Pseudoxenodon macrops
AAAATGTGTTAAAAATTGTATGTGGAAATGAAATTTGAAAATGAATTGTATGGAAAATAAAAAACTTTTTGGCAAAAGTCCACAGACAGGCCTCTGGCCCTCCTTTTTCATCACCAAAGGCCTCGTAAAGCGGATCTCCTGGAAGAAAAGAGGCCTAGAAGGACATGGGCAGGCCTCCAGGCCTCCTTTTTCATTGCCGAAAGCCTCATCAAGGCTTCTGCTGATGAGAAAGTAGGAAGCAGCCAAAGAAACAGGCTGGAAAGGAGATAGATCTTCAAAAGGTAAGTCACCTGGCATGGCAGCAATTGTGGAGACCCCAGGGGAGGGAGAATGAGGTATCTGTGGGTCGGGGGAGGTCTTGGTGGTCTTGAGCAAGTGGCCTGTTCCATCATTTTAGGCCCCATGGCCTTCTCCACCCCAATACCTCATCTGCACTTAACGAGTCACCCATTCAATTATCCAATGTGTGGGCGAAAGCAGGGAGTGATCTCATTCAAGGTATGAGATTCACTCCTACGAATCTTCAAATTATGAATGGAATGGGCAGGCTCCATTACATTTGTAATTTGTACAAACCTGTCACCAATTAAAGTTACTCTCATCAAGTCCATATAAAGTCCAGCTATTCTAGTAGGATTTTTCTGACATTTATTCATTTGCTACTTACAGCAAAAGCCATGGTCTGCAAAGAGCTTACAATGCATAAAAGGAATCTCACTGTTGGAAGTTATCAGTCCAAAGGGTACAAAAGGATATAACATGGAATACAGTGAAGATAGTCATTAACAATATGGCACAACAATGACATTACCAACAACTGGATGTCTCTCCAAAATGAAAAAAAACAAGAATAAAACTGGTTCAAAAGGTTACCAAGAGGCCTATAGCAACATTAAAGAAGCTTTGGAAATTTTTGGCAAGTACTGATTATGTATTTCTGTGTTTCCCCAAAAAATGTCTTATTTTCTTTTGGGACCAAAAATAAGCACTGGGCCTTATTTTTGGGAATGTCTTAATTTTTTTCACAGGTGGCTGCACAGCACAAGCCAAGGCAGGGTGGGGCAGGATGGGGCTGGCCACCCGTGTGAAAAACTAAGACAAAGAGAAAGACAAAGTGGGCAGGATGTGGGAAAAGTTCAGTCCACGAAAAAGAAATCAGAAAGTCAGAAAGAACCAGGCAAAAAGTCACACCCTTCTGACCACTGGGTCACTTCACCCTTCCAGAGATAAGCCAAAGTTTCAATCCCACTTTGAAGGAGGCCGTTGACTCCCATGGGGCCCTTTCCATTCTTCCTGCAGCCGCAGCTGCCTTCTGACCCTGCAATATCGCCCATCTCTGCAGGCAGCGGAGCCTGCAGAGCCCTGATGCTGATAGGATGAGGCGGCAGTCATGGCAACCAGTGGTGGAATGGGATGAGGCCACAGTCACTGCAACCAGTGGCCCTTAGAATGGGAGTGGCGGCAGGAGGTGTCCTGCTGGCCACCGCCACCAGATGAGATGGGGAAGGGGCTGTTCCAGCCACAGCCACTGCCTCACGCTACCAGCAACAGGGCTCTGCAGGCCGGATGATGAATGGACCAGGCGAGGCAAGAGGTGGGGCAGGGTGGAACCATGCCACAACCCTTGCAACTCCACCCCTGGCGTCCTACGGTACATCATCCTCCAGCTTCACCCCCACCCCATGCCTCACCTAGTCCATTCAGTGGCAGTACTGCACAACCTCATCAGTAGCTGAGTGAGATGGGGAAGGGGCTGCTTTGGCCACCCTCACCTCACGCTGCCAGCATCAGGCCTCTGCAGACCTTGCCGCCCTAACAGTACCCTTGGCCACCTGGTCTGCAGAACCCTGAGGCTGGTGGTGTGAGTAGGTGGCGGACAGAGAAGCCCCTTCCCTATTTCTGCTGGCAGTGATGGCCAGTGGAGCATCCCCTGCTGCCACTCCCATTCCACCACCATTTGCCATGCCCGAGACTTATGCCGCCACTACCTAACCCTCTCTGCTGTTTCAGAGCCAGGGGGGAGTGATGGCAAAAGGCCTCCGCTGCCACTGCGCATCAGCTGTGTCTGCCACTGGAGGGGCTTTCTTCTGTCTCCACCACCATGCCCTGCCCTGCAGAACACCTGCCTGGCAGCAACTACCACCTCCTTCACCACCATCTGCCGCTTTGGTCCTGCAGCACCTCCTCACGCTGCCTGGTCCCTGTTCACCATTTTAAAGATGGCAGCTATGAAGGCCTACAGCTCTCCCATTGCGTTTCAGCCTTAGCTTGAGACAGGCCCGTTTCAGCACCTGGAGCCCTTAGGAGGGAGGTTTGCCTTGCCTTCTGCTTTCCAGCTCCTTTGAGTTTCTCCACCGCTACGTGCAGGGCAACAAAAGATCCTTGTGGGACTAAAAGAAAAGTTCAATGAGATCTTGCAACTTCTCGCGAAAAGATCTCAAGAAGTCGGAAGGTCTCACTGAACTTTTTTTTTAGTCCCACAAACCTTTGTTTCCCTGCATGCTGCGGCAGAGAAACAAAATGGAGCTGTAAAGCTGGTTAGCGAAGAAATGCTTTGTGGGAGCAATGGGAGCTGGGCAGGTGTGTTCCAAGCTCTTCAGCTTTGCGACAGTGGAGAAACACAAAGAAGCTGGAATGCAGGTGGCAAGGCAACCTCCCCAAGGGCTCCAGGCACTGAAACGCAAATGTCGCAAGGCAAGGCCGGCATCTACTCAAATCCGGAGAGCCGCAGGCCTCCAGAACTGCCACCTTTAAAATAGTGAACAGGGACCATGCAGTGTGAGGTGGCAGGTGGAGGTAGCCACCACTGGGCAGGTGATCTCAGGGGTGGGGTGAGGATGTCCGAAGAAAGCCCCTCCAGCAGTGGACATAACTGATGTGCAGCGGCGGTGGGGGCCTTTTGCCATCACTCACCCCTGGCTCTGAAACAGCGGAGGGGGAACAGGTATTGGGACCGAGCCTCATCCGCCCATCCTCCGTAGCATGGCAGTCCAGCTCGGGAGGTGACTGAAAACAAAGAGGCAGGCTGGCAGCCAAGTCATTGAATGGGCAGGGAGAGGTCACTGAGTGGGGAGTGGCCTGGCTGCAGGGGCCCTGAGATGCACAGGTGTGGGCAGCTCTCCTGCCACCTACCTTGCCATGAGCAACCAGGTGGTGAGATGGAGTAGGCGGGCCTTAACTCAGTTTTTTTTTGGGGTAGGGCTTATATTAGGCATAGATGTGAAAATCAGGCTAGGGTTTGTTTTCAGGGTAGGTTGTATTTTCAGGGAAACATGGCATATCTCCCATATTCTTTATATGTCTGGGCTGTGGGATAGGGTGACCAGATGGAAGTCTTTTCTGACAAAGAAAAAACATCCAAGCCTGGCTACATTTTTGCAGAAGCCTCTATGAGGTTTGACAAAAGCATATGGGAAAATTATTATGGTTAAACTATTTGGCCATAATTCCAAAAAGCATGCTTGGCACAAAAATAACACTGAGCATCACCAAAAAGTACACCATACCCACAGTGAAGTATGGTGATGGGAGCATTATGCTTTGGGTCTGGATTTCTTCATCTGAAACTGGGGCTTTAGTCAAGGTGGCGGGAATTATAAACAGTTCCAAATATCATTCGATTTTGGCACAAAACCTTCTGTTAAAATGCTGAAGATGAAGAGGAATTTCATCTTTCAACATGACAACGACCTAAAGCATATACCTCCAAATCAAGAAAAGAATGGCTTCACCAGAAGAAGATCAAAGTTTTGGAATGGCATGAGCAAAGCCTGAACCTGAATCCAATTGAAAATCTGTGGGGTGACAAGAAGAGGGCTGTGCAAGATGATCTTGCAATCTAACAGATTTGGAGCATTTTTGCAAGGAAGAGTATGCAAACATTGTGCCATGCTGCAAGTCTGAATGCTCTTAAGGGTGTGCATCTTTATGTAACCAATTTATTGTTAAGTTTTTTATTGTTATTTCCCCCCTAAAATATTTCAGTTTGTTTTTTAATTGAATTGTACACTTATACATTATATTAAAGTTGGAAATAATTTTGAAGTTATTTTTCTTGGTCTGATTGTTTTACATCTCAAAAATCTGGAATTTTAACATGAGTGTATAGACTTTTTATATCCACTGTAGATACAGTAACATTCAGATCCCCCAAAATTATGTCAATGTAATGGAAGGAAGATTGAGTGAGATGGGCCTACTCTCTAACCATATAAGCATTATTCTGATGTTCTACCATGATTAATTCTGCCTGTATTGGGAAAAAATGATGTCATTCTGAGGAATTGTATAAACTGCTTACTGGCAGAAAGAGTTCCTGAAGTGATATAGACTGACAATTGCAAAATTCTACTTTTGGGTAATGAGAACTTATTGAATCATTGCACTTCATTAAAACTTGAATGGACTTTTATTGGGCAAAGCTAGCAAAGCCCCACCCTAACTCTGGGGATAAAAGGCAGGGGGCAGAGATGAATAGATGTGGCAGACAATTATTTATCTGCCGGACATACTTGTTAACCTGTGATGACAGAGAAACTTTTTGCAGGGGCTGCTGGCACTCCTAATAAAGGAATCTTTGAATTAACTCCAAAGATGAGCGTGTGCTCACATTTGCGAACCGGTAGGGAAGGTAAAGTGAACCCCACCTCTGCTTCCAGGCTATGCCTATGAAAATGTATTATTGGCTTTTTCTCAGCATACAATGTTTGTGAATATTATGATTTTTGACTTGAGTACTATTAGCAGCATCTTACCATGTTCTTTCCCATTACAAACATTGGTTATGCCATTTTCTACCACACCTTCTCCATCAGAACTTGGTCTTTCTAAGGACAGCTTCTGGATGGAAAAAAGAATTATTAATAGAGTTACACTGGAAATAATCTGTTGTGAATCAAATGACAAAATATCATCTACCATGAGGCAAACACAACACAGCCAAGAATTATTTCGTCAGGAATTATGTTTTTTACCATTCAAGTGTTACATCTTATGCTCAACATAATGCTGATATACACAATGTTCACAGGGAATAATGATGTGTGAAGGCTGTAATCACTACTTGGCATTCTGTTGTCATTGTAACTTTAAAGGCTTAGGGTCCTTTTTACAGTAACATTAAGTAAACTTCTCATTTAACTGTCTAAAGAAATATTGGTTAAATGAGATCAAATCCAAACTGAATTTTAATCATGTGTAAAATAGGGATCCTGATTTTGTGCATGACCATGCAACATATGTCTGTAATACCCAAAGTGTGCTAAAGAAAATGGCAGATTTATTTTATGTATTTATGATACTATATGTAACAATAGCAAGTTATTTAGAAGGAAAATAAAAAGTTGTTTCTCTAACTACCCTCTATTTCATTCCACTCACTCCCAAAGGTGCTTTTTCCGAAAAGCATCTTTGAGACAACCATGACCTGGATGACTAAGAATCTCCACAGACATTCCACTCAGTAGAAATGCATACCGTATTTCTTGACTTACATTTTTTTAGTGACCGTTCAAAGTTACATTGGCACTGAAAAAACGTGACTTATGACTAGTTTTCAATTTATGATTGTTGGTCACATGATACAAATTTGCATTTATTACAGTAGTACCGTCCCAGCCAGCTTTCGACAAGAAAAGTCAAAAGGGAAGCCTGATTTGTTTAACAACCGCATGATTCACTTAACTGCGGTGATTCATGAGACAAAACTCATTTAACAACTGCCTTACTTAGCAACATAAATTTTGGACTCGATTGTGGTTGTAAGACAAGGACTATCTGTACAGCCTTTTCTGTTTTAAAATAGTTTAATCATCGATTCCTTTATTCAAGAAAAAATTAGCTTTCCTTCACTGTACTCAATTCTAAATAATGTTTGATTAATGGAGTTGACTGTTCTTAAAATACTTGCATGCAAAAATACAGAGATCCCTTTGGCAAACGTTAGGCCAGAAATAACATTCACAGTAGCTGTTTAAAAGAAGTCTTTTATTTTTGTTTAATTCTTTTTTTTTAAAGAAATGTTTCTTCTGATCTGAATATGAAAAAAAATTTTTTAATTAACCACGCTACATAAGGGAAATGGCATATTGTTGAGTAATAGGTTTGCATTATTCTAATTATCTATCTATATCTTCTGATTGCAGAGTTGTGGTTACCACCATCCCCACAGACATGCCTTTAAATAGACATATTTAAAAAAAAGAAAGAATAATAAAGACAAGTAAGTATACTAAATTTAAATATTTTATTAGTTGTATTTTCTTTTTGTATTGTTTTTAATCCCCAGAAAATGTTAGTTATTGAATGGATTAGAAATTTTTAAAAATCATCGTCATCATCACAATCAGCGCTATCATCATCCCATGTGATTCTAAAATATGAGTGCTGTGGAAATACAGGGTAGCCTTCATAGGGAAGATCTGCTACCAAGGCAATGATCAGATAAGTGAGCCTAGACCAAGCAAGGGCAAAATCGTCTCAAGCAGCCTCCCTCCTTAAGTGAAAAGGGGGAAGGAAGTTCAGACTTTCAAAATTCTGTACCTAAGGCTGTTCTAATAAAAGTAGCTTTAGATCTGCTGTGTATTTCTGTGTATTTCTTAGACTAGTCAACCTTATATTGCTGACAGTAAGTGCCTGTGAATATTTAAGATATTACTAAGAGAGAGTAGAATTCCAAAAAAATTTAAAAGAATAAATAAAAGAAAACCGCTGAGACAAGAGAAGCCTCAGAAGTGTTCTTGCAATTCTTACTATTCTAGATAACTCTCCAAAGTCTGTAACTTAGACATCTTCATCCCCACTTTTATTTTGCAAGAAGCAGCAATGGCGCGGACAACTTTTTTCCATTGCAATACATCATAGTGTATCATTTTAATTTTCAGTAGTACTGTATTTTCCATATCCCATACCACCATAAACAATCTACCCTACACTTTATGCTCTGACACATAGCATAAGGACATTTGTTATTTAGATTTAATCCACAAATAATCATATGTTAACATTTTTTGTATATGCAGTATAAGCCAACTAAAAATGTTAGCAGATATTTTAAAAAGAAACTAAACAATATCAATTG
Organism: Pseudoxenodon macrops; assembly: GCA_032467955.1. Lineage (NCBI taxonomy): Eukaryota > Metazoa > Chordata > Lepidosauria > Squamata > Pseudoxenodontidae > Pseudoxenodon > Pseudoxenodon macrops. The sequence goes on from JANHFT010002463.1 coordinate 117,100, forward strand.
TCTTTCCCATTATTCATATACACTATGCCTGTCTTGAAGAAAAAGCATTTATTGCTATCTCTATAATACAGAATAGGGAAATTATACATAGGCACAGAAATTAGCAAAATTGATAAATCTTGATTTCTAATAGTGACACTGAAATTTAGCATTTTACTTTAAATGTTATAGAAACTAGTGACATTTGACTCATTGGCCATGTCTCTTGACATCACTTGAATCTACAGTTCATTAAGCCACAATGTATATATAATCTGAGGAGACACCAGAGTATAATGTATATTTATGGGCCATACCATAAACTCTTGTTTGTAATTGGTTTACAATCTTGCCTTGCTTAAATACTAAAACAAATTAAAAAACCACAATCCCAACTTCACTCCTGCTAAATTTGTTTGGCTACTCACATGGACAGAAGACTAACGCAATGGGGAATGGACTGCATGAACCAACACATTATTGTTCATCTTCTTGAAGATTTAATATTCAAGACTGTTGGCTCAAAATGATTTCTGAACAACCTGAAACCACCATACTGTGTTTTGTTTTTTGCAATTTAATTACCTTTTCCAGATCAGTCTTATACACAGAATTAGATGATGGTCCATCTGAATCTACTGTGCCAACATAGGTGCTGCAAACTTCCTTTATTACCTTTAAAAATGGGGGAGGAAAGTTCATTGGTATCTTGCTTCAAACGTAAAAAAACTTATAAAAGCTTATACTGAAACAGAAAAGATAATATTAAAAAACAAATGAGTAGTTACAATCTTGATAGAGAATAAGAATTTGCTAGAGTAGCAAACCAGAAAGTATCTTATAAATATCTGCCATTTACTCAGTTAGCATCTTATGCATAACATGAAGAAGGTATTAAAACTGCAGATAAAAGGTTTAGTTCCAGATCTGAAGCTTCTCATGCTGAATAAAGGAATACTTATATAATATGTCCATAGTCCTTCCTTCTGTTTCTTATTAGATTTAACATTCCTTCTTTTCATCTCCTATTTGCAGCCAATTCTTCCTCTTTTATATACATATATGCACCTAGAAAAATGCTAGGCAGCTTAAATTCAAATTGAACTTTTCAACTCAAGTTTAAACTGAAAAGAGGTACAATAGCTGTTTTAAAATGCAATTATCTTAACTTATTTACTCTTAGTATTTTAATTTTGTGACTTTGTCTATTTATGTGTTTTTTTATTGACATGTACAGGTAGTCCTGGACTTACGATAATTTCCATTGTTAAATGAGATATTTGTTAAGTGAGCTTTGCCTTCTTTTATAATCTTTGTTGCCCCAGTTGTTAGGTGAATCACTGTAGTTGTTAAGTTAGTAACACACTTGTTAATTAAATCTGGCTTCCCCACTGATTTTGCTTGTCAGAAGGTGGCAAAAAGGGATCACATGACCCCAGAACACTACAGCGGTCATGAATAAAAGTCAGTTGTCAAGCATCTGAATTTTGATCATGGGGATACTGTAACAGTTGTAAGTTTGAAAAACTGTCTTAGGTTACTTTTCTCAGTGCTATTATAAGTTCAAAAGGTTATTAAATAAACTGTTGCAAATCAAGGACTACCTGTATAAATATTACACACATACAGTCACACTCACATACTTATATCAAGTAACAATATAATGGAGCTTCAATATCAAATATTTATTTGTTTGCTTGCTTAAATTTATTTGCTACACAATCCCGCTGTGTGGCTCTCTGGGCAGCTAACAGCAATAAAACAGTAAAATAATTATTAAAAAATATAAACAATAGCGAAGCAATGAAACAATAAAAATAAAAAATGAAAGTAATACTAATATGAATTAAAAGATGGGCAAAAGTAACTTAGAACTTAGCTTAAGACTGAAAAATTAATAAAATAACAAATACACTGATGATGTCACAGTGTGGTCTTTTATCCCTTCCTTTTCAATGTTAAATTTAACTTTGTCTGAAATAAACCCTGTTATAATCAATGTTATACTGCTCCTAATACTGATACCCTAAATTGTAATGAATATGGATAGAATATGTATTTTTATTTTCTTTACGTACAATATCATAAATAACAGAATACTAAGAATTTAATTTTACTATAAAAATATTGTATTGGAAAAAAAAGAGATAGCATATTTCCTGTTATTTTATTTGCAACTGATCTCACTGAAGGACTGAACTGCTTCCTGTACAGTGATTAACAACCCTAACTGGAACCAGCATTTCCATATATCCACTTTTATTTAACTTCCACTGTAAGCAATCTAACATATAATCACTATTAACAAATGTAGCAAATGTTAGCGCCAAGCTCAGCCACAATGAGAGTTCTTTATGAGTAATAGCAGCAAGGAGTTACGGTACTTCACACAAAATTCTTTGGGTCTACCAGAGACATTTACTAAAAGGCAGTAAATTCTTAAGATGACCCTTTATAACACAAACATTATAATACAGGTAATGCTATCCCCATCTCCCCTGCATTGACTGCACAAAGTGTTTGAGATGCAGTGGAATCTGCTTTCAAATAAAGCTGACTGTCAAAGAAAAACCTTTACCTTTTTCCTCAAAAGCACAGTGAGATTAGTTAATCTTCCAGCACGTGCCTGTTACTGTTGCCTCCAAATTTATAATGTTTCAAAAATTCTTTTGAAAATTGCTATCACACGCCCACTGTGGGAATTCTATCAGCACTACTAATTCTGAGACAAACTGTAAGTAAAAAACTTCCTCTTCAAGGCCCTCTTTTGAGATATTTGAAAATTAGAACAAGAATGTATGTTCCAAGGGATTTGTTTGAGGCATGGAAGAAAATATGCTGTTCTATTGCTTAAGCAGAACAATATGCTTACACCTAATTTCCAATTCTTGGCCAAGACCACAGCTGTTGGGACTATTAATAAGATAAAATGCATAATCCCTACAAAACCAAAATATTTTATTTTATTTTATTACAGAATTTGACTGAAACATTTAAGTTGCTTCTTCCTGTTTTTCCTTTATCAAAAAAATCCTAACTTAACCTGCTCATTTTCCATCCCTCATATCTATATGGATTTTTTTTAAACCTGATGTGATTTGTATTTCAATTTAAGTATCCCTTTTAGTTGTGCAAATATTTCTGTATTCTGTATTTTTGCTTCTGCCTCTTCAGTGACCTTTAGGATATTGCTCATGTTTTCTATTTATCCCAGAGGCAATTAGTTTTGGCTTCACAAGATATAGAAGTCAGAGAGAGGACAAAGAGAATAATTTGGCCATGAGCTGTGCCTATGAAATCATGCATTCCTTCAAAAGATAGATTTCATCATTCCAGCAAGACAGAACTGAGCCCCCTCACTGTTATCAGGACAGCTATTTTCATCCAAACTGTTTGCTACACAATTAAGAACTAGGGATTTTTTAACAGAGCAAGGAGAGATATGTGTCTGCTGCCAGTCTACCCTTCTGTTCAATATCTGAAGAGAAGGTTAAGAGGTTTGCAAACTGTCAAATTAAACACAAGATTAAACACATTAATATTCTAAAAGAAGTATTATTCTACCAGTAGCTCTATAGTGCTAGTTTCCTACTGAATCCCGTCCCAGTTTGAGCTTCAAATGCCTATATAGCTTGAATTCTACAGAACTTTGTGGTTACTTTTTCAGGATATTATATTATTATCCTTAAGTATGATTTAAACTAGATTTTTTTTTACTGCTGCGTGACCCAAAGGCACAAAAAGAGAACCTCTAGAGTTGCTTCATTCACAGTTGTGAAATTTTCTTCTTTGTTTGGGAGAGGTTTTAGTTTAGGATGTTTTCTAGATGAACCTTATTTGGACTAATTTCTAAAAAGATGAATTAAGGCAGAATAATTTACGTAATTCTGTAATGGGTATTTTCTTTTTTCCCCCTGTATGTTTATTTCCCTCCCAATGGTACAAAATTGGCAACCAATGAAAACAAATAAATAATATGTTGGAGCGAAAAAAATTGCTCTGGGGATTAACTTTTTTTATGAAGACAACTTTGTTATCTGCATGCAAGTCTCCTGCTGTGATTTTTCATAACCTCTGCAAGGCACATAAGGTGAGCTTGGCATGGATGCCTGTAGTGCAGACAGTTATAGATAAGTACACTCGTTTTTCTTCTTCTTAAATCTGTACAGTATCTCATATGAAATATGTGTTAGATGAAAAACAATCTATTAAATCTTGGACATATACAGTAACTCCTGAAAATATCACCTGTCTCCCTTCTTGTTCTCATATCTAAAGTATGAGATCGGAATATGAGCAGAAAAAAACATGAACCAGTAAGTATCAAGGCATTATCAGTATGACACAAATATTTTTGCAGATGAGAAGAAAAAACCTAAGACTACTATTTCTCTAAAGATGAAAATGTTAAAGGGAAGGTCTGCTGAGCTTCAGTGCCTGGCTAGAGAAAAAGCAACTATGCAGGGATTGCCCTGAATAACCATTCTCCAGGGGGGAATAATATAGCCCAACTGGCTAGGGTTTAAATTATGAATAATAACAAATAGAAGATCCAAGGGCAATTGGATATTGCACCACTTTTCTCCATGCAAGACTGCAAGGTTGGGTTAATTTGGATCAAAGGTAGTTCACTGGCATCTTCCCTTGAAGGCCAGGCCTCACAGTTTTCTGACCTAAATATTTGGGACAGGTGCTTTAAAAGAGCAAGCACCTGTAAGAAATAAATACTTTGGAATGGAAGGTCAATTCCTTTAAAATAAGCAGATATGCAACACATGCCTAGGAATTATTTTTCAATTCAGTACTGTTTTATTTTCAAAATCTAAATTAATTATAATTGAATGGTATATTGTGCTAAATTGTATCTCTAATTACCCAATAATAGCCATAGCACTTAAACTTATATACTGCTTCACAGTGCCTTATTGCCCTCTGTAAGCAGTTTACAGAGTCAGCATATTGCCCCCAACAATCTGGGTCCTCATTTTACCAACCTCGGAAGGATGGAAGGCTGAGTCAAACGCGAACCAGTGAGATTTGAATTGCCAAACTGCAGTTAGCAGTCAACTGAAGTAGCATGTAGTGCTGCACTCTAACCACTGCACCACCTCGGTGCTTTCTTCACCTCCATTCCTTCTCAGATTTTGTTTATTAGACCATTATCTAGGTGCATGATGGCGAACCTATTGCATGTGTGCCACAGATGGCACATGGAGCCATTTCTGCAGGCACACGAGCCCTAGGTCAGCTCCACCGCTCATGCATGCATGCCTCCTGCCAGCCAGCTGACTTTTGGTTCTCTGCTGCACATGCAGAAGAACCGCACACATGCCCATTCCGTTCCTCCCCTCCCATGAGTCTCCATGTGGCCCGTTTTGGTTGCTAGGTAAGTACAGGCATGCATGGAGGCTCTGGAAGGGCAAAAATGGCCTACCGGAAGTGTGGAAACAGGCCATTTCCATATCCGGAGGGCCAGAGGAGGCTATTTTCACCCTTCTGAAAGCCTCCAGAGCCTCCAAAGGGTGAAAAATGGGTCTACCAGAAGTCTGGAAACTGGCCATTTCTGGGCTTCAAGGGCTTCAGGGATGCCTGCTAGACCCAAAATGGGATGCGGGGGGGTCACGCATGCATGCATGGGGGTGAGGGAACACACACTTGCTCAGGGCAGCGGGGGAGGATTCACACGCACATGCGCAGGGTATGCGTAGCGTGCGTGGGGGGCATCGCATTTTGGGTGTGGGTACACACTTTTGGCACCTGAGGAAAAAAAAAGGTTAGCCATCACTGATCTAGGCTATGACTTTTTCTTCTGTCTCCCAAGATTATTCTCACATCACCATTACATGTGGCATTGGGAAGATAAAGTAGGAAAATGCTATTAGAGGATCATGCTGTGGTAAGACCATACAGCAGTCAATTTTATCTGTACCTTCAAAGACGTGTAACTGAGAGGAAATCCACTTTGGAATTTACAGTTCAAAGCTCTGAAATTGGAGACCTTTCAACTAATTATTGAAATAACACTAGAGAAAATGAGGGCAATGATGCAGGATAAAGACATTTGTCTGAAAGAGTGCTGAGAGAGAGAAAAACGAGGAAAGTAGCAAAAAAAGGGACACCTGGAAGAACAGACAAAAGGGAGTCAAGGAAATCTATTATGTGTTAAAATATCATCAGCAAGCCTAGGTTTGCCAGTGACTAACAGAATCCTTTAATTCATTGAGAATTATAATTCTATTCAATCAAAAGAGAAAAATAACAAAAGCTTTAAGGCAAAGAGTCAGTTCTGCCAAGGAAGATTAGGTAGAAGCTAATAGAGAAGGTTGAATCTATTCCAGAGGTTGTATAAAAATTTGTCCAACCAAACACAAAACACAGAAGATATGTTGGGAATTATTATTTTATATTGCTGTTGCTCAATGTAGGTGCCAGCTTGCTTTAGCTGAGAATACCTATGGCATACATTCCCTACATTCTTGGCTCATACCTCCCAGGAACACACTAGCAGCCCCACAATAAGGCAATACAGAGCAACTTGGGGAGGGGGACAGAAGTCTATTATTATGAATTCACTATTGAAAATTCATAACAATATTTGATTAAAATCCCATTAAGTTTGCAGAGAAAGCTAAATGTAGTAAAATTAATTTCACTCTTGAAACTCTTGGAAACTCATAACTCTTAGAGGTATGATATTAGGCATTTTAGTGAGAAGGACAATTCTCTAGATTTTCTTAATCTAATTTATGCTTAATATATAATTATGGAGGCACATCAACTTTTTTTTAAAACTGTTATCTTTATCATTCAGTATTTTAAAAGCTATAATATATAAAGGACAAAAGTGGAACATGCAATCAGAATATATTGTGTGACACTTCACAAGAATGGACCATTCCTTACTGTCTAAAATAAAAAAGGTAACATTTTGGAATAGAATGGTAGGTGAAGAAAATAAGAATAGCCAAATCATCAAAAGAAAGGGAATGAGCATGTGGATTAAATAAAACATGGCATTTGAATGCCAGACAATTAAGACAGTGCCAAGTACCTAAAGAATGAAATCTATAAGGATATTTTATCAATTTTTTAAAGAGAAAAGAGAAGGAAATTAGCTAAACTCAATCTATTAAAACATGAGAGAGAAACACTTTCTTATATATAACATCACCCTGCTTACTATGGGTCATAAAATGGTAGGTAGCTGTAATTAACACAGTGACCAACCAATTGGAAGAGGTCAATACACCTACACATGCATGCACACACACACACACAGAGACAAAATGCACAATCACTGTACAATATCCTTCATATCATATGCTAATAAAATAATCCTCAGGATCATCCAACACAGATTAGAGACCTACATGGAAAAAGATATCCCAGATATCCAAGCTGGCTTTAGAAAAGGCCATGGACTACAAGACAATTATTGCTGAAGTATAATAGATAACTGAGAAGCCCAAAGAATACCCCAAAAGTAAGTATGTGCTTCATTAATTATAGTAAATACTTTGATTTTATATTGATCATGTCCAGCTGTGGAAAAGTCTAAAAAGGTGGGAGGGCTTCCCAGAACATCACATTGCCCTCATGAAAAACATATATATGGCCAGAGTATGGTGAAAGAGATGGCTTCAGGTTGGCAAAGGAGTGTGACAAAGATGGATACTGACTGCATATTTATTAACCTATATGCTGCATATATACTAAGGGAAACTGAAATGGGAAAAAATGAGTATAGTTTTAAAACTGGAAGAAATATCAATAACCTGTGTTATGCTGAGGATACTATCCTGATAACCAAAAATGCAAAGGATCTGCAAACCCTAGTACGAAAAGTCAAAGAGCACGGTGGGATTAAAATTTAACATAAAGATGGCCAAACTAAGGACAAAGATAGAACAACCAGACTTAGTATTGACAATGAAGTTACCAAAATGGCAGATAACTTCTTATAAAAAGGTGAAAAGCACTGAAATGCAAGACAGAAATGAGGGCACCAGTTGTAAGTTATGCTTTTGTGTGTGTGTGTGTGTGTGTGTGTGTGTTGAAACTGGTGTTAAATGTTTTAAGCAAATACCTGCAGTGATTTGTCAAACAAAAAACCCAATTCTAATAGTCATATCCCTTTAGTTTTACTTTTCTTATATGCACCCACATGCCTACTTGAATGAAGTTTATCTAATTTGTTGGGCTTTTGACTATGTACCAAATTTACTTCCTGACTCCTTTTAGTCTAGTAAAGCCCGCCAGCTATATAGCTCTTGAACCTGACATTCCTCGTTCTTCTACTTATTTCCTCTGTAATTGACTGATTTACATTTGATCAACTTCAGACAATCTGATTAATCTTCCTTGGCATTCACAGCTTTTTGCCTTTTCCCACTTATAGACTTGAAATGGGCTGAAACTTTTTTTCCTTCTCAAAAAGTGCTACTTGGAGGACTTCCAAAGTGCTTTGATACCCCAGCCACATCCTACAAAAAACTTCCAGTTTCTTTCACATTCCTATTACCAAGGCCATTCACTGGCATTATATCATCTATTCCAAGCCACAGTAACTTTCTTTTAAATCCCAGACAAGGAGATTTTAAAATAAATGTTCATCTGAGCTTTTACCAAAGTTCTGATTACAATGATGGGAAAACCTCAGTTGGCTTAGACATGGACTTGGAATAAACTCTCAAATCTACTTATTTTTCTGAATCCTTTTTTATCACTTTCTCTCATTACCTTACTTTTCTTGCTATTCTAATGGTCATT